>CAUYTI010116752.1:0-48075 GCA_963575145.1 Galago senegalensis
ATCGCATTACAACAAAGACATTTGTATCAGAATGTTTATTGCAGCCCAATTCATAATCGCCAGGTCATGGAAGAAGCCCAAGTGCCCATCGATCCACGAATGGATCAATAAACTGTGGTATATGTACACCATGGAGTACTACGCAGCCATTAAGAAGGATGGAGACTTTACATCCTTCATGTTCACATGGATGGAGCTGGAAAATGTTCTTCTGAGCAAGTAGTTTCTTTATGCTGAAAGATTAGAAGTAACTGCCTTCAAATGGCATGGTAAATAGAACAGACATTCAAATCATCTATTTCCCATATAGCGTTAAGATTTCATCAGATAAGAACAAAGAAAGCAATGACTGACAACATGTTCTTCATTAAGTTGTATTAAACTGGGTTATGCTGAAAGGGTTATGTTTAAAGGTTTATGTTAGGTGGATTAGCAGAACGTTCATGTAACCAATATGGCAAAATGAAAGATAACCTCTCTGTGTGTGGATGGAGGGGTAGTAAATGTCCTGGATCAAACAATTGAAGGACACCAGCTGAATTGATCAGAAAAATCCTGTATCTTTAACCAGAAGGCTTGATCACAGGGAATTCTGGGATGAAGATATTACATGGTCACCATGGATGACATCATAAAAAGTTACCATCTTTAACCTTCATCTTATTGCTGCTAAGCATGAGTAGTTGGGTTTGTGATTGGTTTCAAATTGCTACAAAAACTAGGTTTGGTGCCCGGGGTAAGAGGGCGGAGAGTTGCCAGCCTCTGACAAAAGCTCCCATTCGGAAGGAAACAATAATGTTCAAAAATTACCCAACAAATTTGAAGACTGAGATCTCAACCAAGAGACAAGAATGATATCTGCATGATATTTCTGCTGAGGCACATTGTGACTACAAGAAAGAAGTCTACAGGTACATAATACATCCCAAAGGAAAAGCATCGGTCCCTCCACCAAGAAAATTGTGTTTTTATCTTTTTTTTCTCTTTATCTGCTCCTCTAAGTTTTCTACAGGTGAGTGGTGAACTGAGGACCTATTAGTTACCCCAAGTGTGAGAGTTGTAGGAAGTGTTGTCTACTCTCCTAGAGTGACTCTGCTGAAATTCCAAACACTGTCCTGCCAGGCAGAAATATCAAAATAAATTTTCATTGCTATTTTGAATTTCCAGTCCACACTTCCCCCCTTGCCTGCAGAGACAGTGTGGGGAATCAATTGCAGGATCCTCCTATTATTGGGGGACCAGGCACCCTTTCCTGGCCCTGCAGCCAGACACTACTGGAGTAGGTATTCCCCTGGTGGCAGGTGGATCCACCACCCTTGCAGGGCCTGAAGTGGCCGAAGAATTGTCAGAGGATTGTCAGATGAACAGGAAACATACTGGAGCAATAGTACACTGAAGCAAAGAGTAGAAGCTGCAGAAGCGGGAACAATAAGGCTCAAAATCCTGAGGCTTTTCCAGACAGACATGCCCTGTCTCTCTAGACAACCAGAGGAATCCAGGAACATCTCCATTGGCAGCCATGAGAGAAACAGTTCTGGCACTCACTCTAAATGGTATAAATTCAGTATGGGGCAGAATCAGTGGAAAAACTCAGGTAACATGAATAGCTGTAGAAGATCAACTTCCTCAAGGTAAAATGAGGCAGATACAATTGAATATCTCATCACTAAACAGATGTCTGAGATGTCAGCAATTGAGTTCATAATTTGGACAGCAAATAAGATTAACAGAACAGAAGAAAAGAGGGAATTAGAATTTCAAGAAATGATTTAAAAGCTGTCTCAGGAATTCAATGATTTCAAAGATAAATTTTCTAAAGACATTGACACAAAGAGGCAAGAGTTTGAAGCCATGAAAGATCTGAAAAATGATATAGAATCCCTTGGTAACACAATGGAGCAGGCAGAGGAAAGAATCTCTGACATTGAAGGCGATGTTCTTAAACATGACAAAGTGATGAAAGATGAAGAGAAATAGTAAAAATGAATCTTTCTCAAAGAGTGTTCAAAGAAAACTAATATTTGCCTTATAGGAATCCCTGAAGATGAAGAAGTTGCTTCACATACAAACGAGTTCTCATTCATGAAATTATGAAAGAGAATTTTCCAGAAATGCCAAGACAAATGGAAGAATATTAGAATGACTGCAATAGTTTCTGATGAAATCTATCATGATAGAAAAAGGTGGCCATTGACTTTTAATATCATAAAAGAAAATATATTTAACCCAGGATCATATATCCACCTAAACTGACTTTCATTCATGACGAAGAAATTAAATTTTAAATTAAATTTAAAATTTTAAATTAAATTAAACTTTAAAAACATTCACTTCTTAAAGAAATTTTCCATAACTAAATCAGCTCTCCAGAAAATTCTCAAACGTATCCTCCTTAAGGACCAGTTCAATCCTTTATCACAAAAGTAAATTCACTCAGAAACTCTGGATTACATTCCAACTTCCAGTGGGGAAAGGATCAAAAATGTCCAATGGACCTTTGAGCAACTCGATATCCCAAATTTTTCCAGGCATATCAATAATTTCAATCAACATGAACAGCTAAAAATTTCCTCTAAAGAGGCACAGATTTGCTGATTGGATAAAGACACTCAGAATGGACGTCTGTTGTATTCAGGATCTCATGATAATTTAAAAGATAAACATAGATGCAGGGTGAAGGGATGGTCATCTATATTCCAGGCAAATGGCAAGCAGAAGAAAGAAAGTGTTGCATTTTTATTAAATAGGGTTTAAACCAACAAATGTAAGCAAAAATTTGGATATCCATTTTATATTTGTTAAGGGCAATACTCAATATGATGAGAACTCAATTATAAATATCTATGCACCCAACCAGAATGCACCTTAATTTAAAGAGATACTCTCACAGGCATGAGTAACCTTACCTCTCCAAGCTCATCATAGTCAGAGATTTTAACACTCCTTTGGCATTGTTGGAAAGATCTGCCAATAAGAAGATAGCGAATAAATTTTTAGATTTAAAATTAACTATTTAAATTTTGGATCTAACAGACATCCGCAGAACATTTCAACCTAAATATAACTTAATATACAATTTTCTCATCAGTCCATGGAAAATACTCTGAAACTGATCACATCTTAAGTCAAAGCTCAGAAAATTTAAAAGAATAAAAATTATTCCATGCATCTTTTTGGACAATCATGGAATAAAATTTAAACTCGGTAATAACTGAAATCTGCAGATGCATACAAAACCATGGAAGCTAAATAACATTATGCTAAATAATAGATAGGTTAGAGACCAGATCAAGAATAAAATTACCAAATTTTTGAAACAAAACAATAATGAACACAAGAATTATGGAAACTTCTGGGATACTGCAAAGGTAGTCTTAAGAGGGAAATTTATAGAATTGCAACCCTTCCTCATGAGAATAAAAAGAGAGGAAGTTAAAAACATAATGGAACATCTTAAGTAATAAGAAAAGGAAGAACATTCCAATCCAAAATCCAGCAGAGAAAAGAAATAACCAAAATTAGAGAATAATTAAATGAAATTGAAAATAAAAGTATTATACAACAGATCAATAAATCAAAAAGTTCGTTCTTGAAAAGGTCAATAATATAGATAAACAGTTGGCCAACCTAACCAAGAAAAAAGAGTACAATCTCTAATCTTATCAACCAGAAATGGTAAACATTTCATTAAAAAGACCCCTTAGAAATTAAAAAAGTCTTCAATAAATATCAAAAGATAATTTATTCAAAGAAAGGAAATTTAAAGGACATCAATCAATACTTGGAAGTGCGCCACCCCCCAAGACTTAGCCAGAATGAAGTTGAAATGTTGAACAGACCTATATCAAGCACTGAAATGGCAACAACTATACAAACTCCCTAAAAAGAAAAGCCCCGGACCAGATGGCTTCACGTCAGAATTCGACCAAACCTTCAAAAAGTAACTATTACCTATATTACTCAGACTTTTCCAAAATGCAGGAAAAGACGAAATACTACCCAACACATTCTATGAAGCAAACATCACCTTAATACTCAAACCAGGGAAAGACTAGACAAGAAAAGAAAATTTTAGACCAGTAACACTAATGCATATCAATGCAAAAATATTTAACAAGATCTTAACAAACAGAATCCAGCAACACATTAAACAAATTATACACCACGATCAAGTGGGTTTTATACCAGGATCTCAAAGACGGTTCAACATAGGTAAATCTATTAATATAATTCATCACACAAACAAATTAAAAAAATGACTATATGATTCTTTCAATTGATGCAGAAAAAAGCATTTAATAATATCCAGCATTTCTTCATGATCAGAACACTTAAGAAATTTTTCTTAAATTGATAGAGGCCATATACAGCAAACCCACAGTCAATTTTGTATTGAATGGAGTTAAACTGAAATTATTTCCACTGAGTTCAGGAACCAGGCCAGGTTTTCCATTGTCTTTATTGCTCTTTAACTTCATAATGAAAGTTTTAACAATCATGATTAGGAAAGAAAGGCAATCAAGGGTATCCATATAAGGTAAGAAGATATTAAACTTTCATTCTTCACAGATGATATGATATATATCTGTAAAAAAACAGTGATTTGACTACAAAACTCTTAAAATTTATCGACATTCATAAATCCGTAGCCTTTATATATACCAACAGCAGCCACGCTTAAAAAACAGCTAAGGTCTCTATTCTGTTAATAGTAGTACCAAATAAGACTAAATATTTGGGAATTCACCTAACACAGGATGTTAAAGATCTCTATAAAAAGAACTATGAAACTCTAAGAAAAGAAATAGCTGAAAATGTTAACAAATGGAAAAACATACCATGCTCATGACTGGGAAGAATCAACATCTTTAAAATGTTCATACTATCCAAAGCAATATATAATTTTAATGCAATCCTGATTAAAGCTCCACTGTTATAGTTTAAAGATCTTGAAAAAATAATAATTCATTTTATATGGAATAAGAAAAATCCTTGAATATCCAAGACATTACTCAGCAATAAAAACAAAGCAGGAGGAATCACACAACCAGAACTGAAATTATACTATTAATCGATAGGGATCAAAGCAGCATGGTACTTTGTATCTACCACAAAAACATAGTGGTAGATGTATGGAACAGAATAGAGAGCCAAGAGATGAATCCAGCTACCTACTGTTCCCTGATTTTGACAAGCCAATTAAAAACATTGATTTGGGAAAAAGATTCCCTATTTAACAAATGGTGCTGGGCAAACTGTCTAGCGACCTATAGAACACTGAAAATGGACCCATACCTTTCACCATTAACTAAGACAGACTCTCACTGGATTAAATATTTAAACTTAAGACATAAAAAATATTTAAATATTAGAAGAAAGTGTAGAAAAAATCAGCCTGAGGGAAAATTTTACGAGGAGCCCGACCCTTTCCTGGGCAATAGAAGTAATATCAAAAATACACTATTAGGACCTGATCAAACTAAAAAGCTCCTGAACATCCAAGAACACAGTAAGTAAAGCAAGCAGACAGCCCTCAGAATAGGAGAATATATTTGCAGTTTATGTCTCTGACAAAGATTTAATAACCAGAATCCATACAGAAGTCAAACATATTAGCAAGAAGAGAACAAATGATCCCATCTCAGGTAAAGCAAGGAATTTGAAATTTAAAAATTTCTCTAAAGAAGACAGATGTATGGCCTACACATATATGAAAAAAGCTCACTATCCTTAATCATCAGAGAAATGTAAATCCAAACTACTTTGTGATGTCACCTAATTCCAGAAGGATCAGCTATATCACAAAATCCTAAAAACAGAGATACTGGCATGGATGTGGAGAAAATGAACACTTCTACACTGCTGGTGGGAATGCAAACTTTTGGAAAGATTTCTGCAGAACTCTTAGACCTGCCATTTGATCCTGCAATTCCTTTATTAGGTATATATCCAGAAGACAAAAATCACATTACAATAAAGATATTTGTATCAGAATGTTTACTGCAGCCCGATTCATAATTGCTAGGTCATGGAAGAAACAAGTGCCCATTGATCCATGAATGGATCAATAAATTGTGGTATATGTATACCATGGAATGCTATGCAGCCATAAAGAAAGATAAAGACTTTACCTCCTTCATGTTTACATGGATGGAGCTGGAAAATGTTTTTCTTAGCAAAGTATCTCAAAAATGAAAGAAAAAGTACCTAACATACTCAGCCCTATTATGAAATTAATTTATAGCTTTCATATAAAAGCTATAGCCTAATTATAGTCTAAGAATATGGATGGGGGAGGTGAATAGGTGGAGGGTGAGTGATTGAAAGGATAACCTCTATGGTTTATCTCACAAGAATACAAGTGAATCTTTCTAAAAGTAGAATATAAAGTCTTAACACAATAACTAAGAAAATGATATGAAGGCTAAGTTAAGCAGTTTGATGAAAATATTTCAAATTGTATGAGAATACCACACTTTACCTCATTATTACAGTAATGTACACAGCTATGATTTAATTTAAAAAAAGTAATCTCCTAGATCAAACACTTGCAGAACACCAGTAGAAGTGAGCATAATATTTCAGTGAGTATCTTTGACCAGAAGCCTTGATTCCAAGACATTCCAGGATAAAATCACTACATGGTCACCATGGATGACATCACAATGGGTGTTGAAATGAGTTACCATCTTTAAGCTTAAACTTATTCCAGCTAAGCATGCATAGTTGATGTCTGGGTTTGTTGTTGGGTTCAAACTCATACAGAGTTTGGGGTTCTTTTCTAAAATATCAATTCCTACTTCCTCAATTAGTTTGTAACAATGGTCAAGAGATTTAACAATCCATCCTTTTCTTTTAAAGTCACAGACTTTTAATCAAATTGAAGAGAGTGGTTTATACCTAGTGCTACCTGGGGATGTTATAGAACAAACTACCCCTGTTTTTGAACAATTAATTGAGAGACCTAAATGATACCTCACACAATTCCCAGTTCTACCTTTCATGTTGTTTGACTTCATTCTCTATACTAGGCTTGTTTGGACAATAGGTGTCTCACTGAAAGTTCTCTCTTGAAATCTGAAATCTGCTGAGGTACTGTGTCCTGTAGTGTACTCCATACCTGCAGTTATTTTGGATGATCATGGGAAATACAGCCTATCTTTAAATTTACATCAATCCTGAATTCTGTCATAGGTGTCTCTTTGACTCCTTGGCCACAATGCATGTTGAAGATCACATGTATAATACACAATAACTAATAAAACCTATTCAGGATAAGGAGATCCATGCATAATTGTGGCAATCTCCCAACACGGATAAGTAAAACATTCTTAACATACTACATATGTGTCACTGAGGCCTGAGGATTGGACAACCCTCAAAGTCCCCAATAAGCTAATTTTAAGAGTAGAGCCCAATGACTTATTCCCCTCATGACTACAACATTTTGATGCTCAAAGTAGATAAATTGGGTAGAAGTCCTGACCTTGCATATTAGAGATAAGGCTGAGTAAGTGAAAGACAACCTAAGCCCTTATTTCCCACCAGGATTCTGCCTCAAATAGAAAATGTAGTCATGTTTTGTATCTCTACCTATAGTTCCAGGTTGTCCAGAGGTTGATGGAGGAGGATCACTTCAACTGAAGAGTTGAATGTCATTGTGTATAAGGTTGAGGTTATGCACATTTTAGCCTGGTGACAAAAGTGAGAAGGGATTTCATGAAAAATAATGAAAGAAATATAGGGAAAAAAACAAATGAAAGAAAGACAGAAAGAGAAAGACACAAGGAAGGAAGGAAGGAAGGAAGGAAGGAACGAAATTTTGCTAGGTACAATTTCTGAAAAGGAATTTGGGAAGAAAAGTTATTAGGCTGATGAATACAGGATTACATAAAGGAGGAGATTTCTTGTGGTCAACATGAAGTGGAAAGAACAATGAGACAGGACAAGTTCATTTTCACTTGGTTCCTTAAGATACTGCCAGTTGAGTTGATGGGTAGATGTCTTCCAAAGATGTCTGATACCTGGTGTTGGACTTATTGGGGCAAGGGAATATTGGCCAAGTTGAAAAGTGCAACAGAAGATGTGGAGTGTTTAATCTGGATATTTTAGTGTGCATAAATAAACCTGACTTTGTTCAAGTATTCACTTTTTGGGCGGTTTAGACAGACAACAAGAATCTAAGATACCACAGGGTCAAAGTTGTGTAATATATGAAGTCTGGACCAATAGGTGTTGTAGGAAAAAAAAAATCCCTATGAGAGAATAATATATCCAGATTCTACTCAACTAGTCTTGGTAGTCAACTGTTGTATGCCTTACCGATAATTTCAGCTAAGGCAATAGGATCACTCGGAGTATCACTTCAACCAAAGAGTTAGATGTCATTGTGTGTAAGGCTGAGAATCTAGCCTGGGGAACAGAGTAGAGTTAGTCTCATTAAAAATCATATAAGAAAAAAATTAGGAAAGAAAAGAAGGAAGGAATGAAGGAAGGAAGGAAGGAAGGAAGACAGAAATAAATTAATTATTTTTGCTAGTTACAGTTTCGAAGAGTGAAATTACAAAGAAAAGTTAGTAGGCACATGGAACACAGGACTACATTAGATGAAGATTTATTGTGGTCCCCAGAAGTAGGAGGGAACAATGAGTCAGGACAACTCGAGTCAGGACAACTCACAGAAGACTGTGAGTTGATCTGGTGGGTATGAGTCATCAAGAGATGCTGGTTCCTGGACTTTGATTGATTGGGGCAAAGGAATATTGCTATAGATAGAAAAGTGCAACAGAATAGGTGGTGTGTATAATCTTGAAATTTTTGTGTGCAAAAAAAAAAAAAAAAACAGGTCTTGAATCAAGAATTCACTATGTGGCCAATTTACAGTAACTGTGAGAATCTAAGTTACCAAAGGACCAGAGTGCTGTAAAATCTGAAGTCTTGACTAATAGAGGTTGTAGAAAAAAATGTTGCCTATTAGAGAGTAATTTCTCCAGTTGACATCTAATCTAGAGGAAAATTTTCAACACAGATCTATGGTGAAAAGTGGAAATAGGGGCAGTACCTGTGGCTCAAAGGAATAGGGCTCTGGCTCCATATGCCAGAGGTTGCAGTTTCAAACCCAGTCCTGTCCAAAAACTGCAAAAAAAAAAAAAAGTGAAAATAATAGCCAACTGTTATGGCATCCATCTATATTCCAAGCTACTCAGGAGGCTGAGAGAATATTGTAATGTGCAGAAAGAAGTTGCTGTTATCTGTAGACCCACAGAACTGAGTGTGATAAATAAAGTAAATCTCTATGTCTATAAAACAAATAAACAAACAAACAAACAAACAAAACACTGAGGAGTAAATCCAACATTAATGTTTTTCTCCATTCATTTATTGAAAGATTCTTGTCTTGTTGTCTTAGGGAGACTACCCTGGTATCACAGCTAACAGCAAACTTCAAGTGTTATCATCAAGTCAAACTTTTTTCTCATCTGCAATTCCAGAAGCCTGCACAACATCCGTTCATGTTTTATTCTTCAGAGATAGACAACTCACTATTGATGAGTTCAGAAGCACAGAAATCCAACTTACTGGGGTTTTCAAATTGCCAAGATGAGAGGCATGTAAAACAGTTCTGACATACTCCCTATGTGTCACTGAGGCCTGAAGACTGGAAAACCACAAAGGCTCCAATAAGCTTATTTCTTAAGTAAAACTCAATGATTTTTCCCATGTATGATCACTATATTTTGATGCTGTGGGAAGCCAAATTGAGCAGATAACTCTAGCTCCATTTTAGAGATAAGGCTGAGCAACAGAAAGAAAACCTCAACCCTGATATCCCACTGGGTTTCATATCAAATAGAAAGGATAGTCAAGTGTTCTTTTTCATATCTATATTTCCAGCTGAGGAAAAAGGATCACTTAGAGTATCACTTTGTTCAAATACTTAGATGTCATTGTATGCAAAGCTGATGTCGTGGTCAATGTAGCTTGGGCACTGAGTGAGAGTCATTGTCATGAAAAATAAGGCAACTAGGAAATAAAAAAGAAAGGAAGAAAGCAAGAAAGGAACAACAACAACAAAAAAAAAAAGAAATAAAGGAAGAAAGGAAGGAAAGAAAGAAATATAGAAATAGAGAAAGATAGGAGAAAGACAGACAGACAGAAAGAAGGAAGGAAAAAGGAAAGGAAGAAAGGAAAAAGAAAGAAGGAAAGAAAAAATAAGGACCAAAAGAAAAGAGTGAAAAAGGAAGGAAGGAAGATGGAAGGAAGAAAGGATAAAAGAAAAAAAAGATAGAAAGAAGGAAGGAAGGAGGAAAAGAAAGAAAGAAGGAAGGAAGGGGCAAGGAAGGAAGAATAAAAGAAATAAAAGATAGAATAAAGGAAGTAAGAAGGGAAAGAAGGAAGGAAGAATGGAAGGGAGGGAAGGAAGTAAGGGAAGGAAAGGAAAGAAAGGAAGAAAGGAATAAAGGAAGGAGAAAAAAGAAAGACAGAAAATGTCGTAGTACAGTTTGCCAGAGCGTAATTATGAAGAAAGATCAGTAGGAAAATGGAATACAGGACTGCACAAAGGAGATTTATTGTGGTCCATGGGGAGAGGAGGGAACAATGAGTCACAAGTTCCATTGCAGTTAGTTCCACAGGAAACTGCCAGTTGAGCTGATGGGTAGAGGTCATGCAGACATGTCTGGTCCCTGATCTTGGACTGATTTGGGCAAGGGAACAATGGCCCAGTTTGTAAAGTGCAACAGAAGGGGTGGAGTGTAGAATCTGTATATTCTAGTATACATTAAATAAACTGACTTGAGTCAAGATCTTACTGTGTGGGCAATTTTGTGTGACTACAAGAGTCTACGGTATCGAAAGGTGAGAGTTTTATAAAATCTGAAATCTTGCCTAATAGGGATTGTAGGAAAAAAACTTCCCCATGAGAAAAAAATTTCTCCAGTTTACATCTAATTTAGTGTAAATTTTCAACACTAGATTTATGGTCAAACTAAAAATAATACCCAGGCATTGTGGTGTGCACCTGTATTCCCAGCTACTGGGGAGTCTGAAAGAAGAAAATCACTTAAGCCCAGATCTGTAAGTGACACAAAACATTACTCAGTGTCATAAATAAAGTAAGTCTCTGTCTGTGTATATGTGTGTGTGTGTGTCTATATATATATGTGTGTGTGTGTGTATATATATATGTGTGTGTGTGTGTGTGTGTGTGTATGTAAAAATGAGGAGTAATTCCAATACAATGATTTTCTCCATTTATTTACTGAGACAGGAATTTCTTTTGTTGCCTTTGGTAGAGTATCCTGGTATAATAGCTCACAGCAAACTTCAAGTGTTCTTATCAAGCAAATCTATTCCCTCAGCTGACATGACAGGAGACTGTATAACATCTGGAGAGTTTTTATTCTTCAGAGATGGGTATCTCACTAGTGCTTAGGCTGGTTTCCGATAAAGAAGCTGAGACAATCCATCTGACTGGGTCTCTCAAATTGCCCAGATGAAAGGCATGAAGAAACACACCTGGCCACAAATCCTAGTTCTAAAAATATACCATCTTTGATTACTGAAGTGGTAGCTCACCAGTAGGGTAGTGAGTTCAAAAATGGTCTCAGTCAATCTGCCTCAAAAAATAGCTGGGCATTGAGCGCCAGTATTTCAAGCTGCATCCAGATGGAAGTTTCTGTGAGCTGTGATGGGATAGCATGCTATGGTGAGTGACAAAGTAAAACTCTATCTCAAAAAAGAAAGAAAGAAAGAAAAGAACAAAGAGCATTCTATGTAAGGGTTTCTATGCAATATTACAATCTGGAATGTAGATTGAGTCTCACTGTAGCACATAGTCTCAACTGTTGTGTCAGCCTTGTGACTGGAATCTCAGCCATTAATTTAGTCAGTAAGGCACAAATGGTAGATCACTTCTCTCTGTGGATGGAAGACTAAGAAATATCCTGGATCAAACAAGTGAAGGACACCAAATGAAGTGAGCAGAAAAGGTCAGTCAGTGCCTTTGACTAGAATCCTGGATCCCACGACATTCCAGTATTAAGTCACTGCTTGGTCACCCTGGATGATATGACAATGTGTGTTGCTTCGAGTTACCATCTTCAAGTATAATCTTATTTCTGATAAACATGTGTAGTTGCTATTCGGGTTTGTTGTTAGGTTCAAACTGTTACAAAGAGTGTGGTTATTTTCTCCCAACTCACTGCTTCCTAAATTATGTTTTGTAACCATGGCCAAGATATTCCACAAAAGATCCTTTCCTTTTCAAGTCACAGATTTCAAATCAAATGTAAGAGTGTGATTTCTATCTAGTGCTGCCCTGGGATGATATAGAACATGAAATTGAGCCCAATGATAGAAGAATAATTTGACAGAAATAGATTGTATGTCACTCAATAACCAGTTATATTTTTCATGATGTTTGACTTCTTTCCCTAGAATAGGCTTGTTTTGGATGGGAGGTGTCTCACTGAAGGTTGCCTCTTAAAATCTGGAGAGGTACTGTGTCCATTAGTGTACTCCATACCTGCAGTTTTTTTATGATGATCATGGGAATTGTAAGGGTGTCTTGAAATTTTCATCAATCCCGAATTCCATGCTAGATGTATCAAAACTTTAGGCTTATTTCAATTTTCACCATAGATCTTTGTTGAAAAATTATGTTGGATCACACATATAATATATAATAACTAATGAATCCTGACAAGGAGAAAAGAGATCCATACATAGCAGCGAATATTTCCCACCAAGGATATGTAAAACAGACATATCCTGACATACTCCATCTGTGCTACCAAGGCCTGATGATTGGACAATTCTCAAAGTCCCTGATTAGCTCATTTCTAAAGTAGATCTCAATGACTTATCCCACACATAACTACAATATTTTGATTCTTTTTGTAGCCAAATTGGGTAGAATCCCTGAGCTCCCTTGTTTCAGACAAGACAGAGCAACAAAAATACAACCTCAACCCAGATCTCCCAATGGGTTTCTACTCAAATAGAAATAGTACTTAAATGCTGCATCCCTTACGTATAGTTTCAGCTACTCAAGAGGCTGAGGCTGGAGGATCACTTCAAGTGAAGAGTTTATCTCATTGTGTGCAAGGAAGGTCATGGAAAATGTAGCCTGGGGAACAGAGTGAGAGGTTGTCTCATGAAAAAATAACAACAGGAAGGAAGAAAGAAAGGAAGAAAGGCAAAAGAAGAAAGAAAAGAAAGGAAGGAATGAAGGAAGGAAGGAAGAAAGGAGGGAGGGAGGGAGGGAAGGACGGAAGGAAGGAATAAAGATAGGAAGGAAGGAAGAATGTACGAAAGAAAGGAAGGAAGAAAAAATTATCTTAGGTACAGTTTCCAAGAGCTAAATTATGAGGAAATTCAGTAGGCAGATGGAATACAGAATACATAAAGGACAAGATTCATTGTGGTCCACGGCAGGGTGATGAAACAATGAGTCAGGACAAGTTTGTGGTTCATTTCTTAGGAGACAGTTGATCCATCAGATCACATGACTTTCCAGAGTTGTGTGGTCCCAAGTATCAGAATGATTCGGGCAAGGGAACATTGGCTCAGATTGAAACGTGTAAAAGAAGGGTGGAGTTTATGATGTGAATATTTTAGTTTGTGTAAAAAACCTAACTTGAGTGAAGAAGTCACTGTGTGGGCAGTTTAGAATGACTAAAAGAATCTAAGATACTAAAGGGTCAGAGTTGGGTAAATTAAGTCTTGCTTAATTCGGGTTGTAGAGAAAAAAATTCCCTATGAGAGAAAAAATTCTGCAGTTGACTTTTAATCTAGGGGAAATTTTCAACAGTAGATCCATATACAAAAGTAAAAATAATCGTCAGGCATTTTGACATGTACCTATATTCCCAGCTACTCCGGAGGTATAGGGAAGTAAATCATGTAAGCCCAGGAGGTGGAGGTTGCTGTGATATATAGACACAACAAAACTTTACTGATTGTGATAAATAAAGTAACTATTTCTATGTAAAAAAAGTAAAAATGATGAGTAACTTTAATACAAATGGTTTTCTTTATGTATTTATTGAGATAGAGTTGTTGTTGTTGTTGCATTTAGTAGAGTACCTGGGTATCATAGTTCACAGCAAACTTCAAGGGTTCTCATCAAGTGAACCTATTCCTTCAGCTGGCATGCCAGGAACCTGCATAACATCTGGCTGATTTTTATTTTTCAGAGATGGGTATCTCAGTAATGCTTGAAGCTGGTCTCTAATTCAGAAGCTCAGACAATTCAACTGACTGGGCCTTCCAAATTGCCAAGGTGAGAGGCATGAAGAAAGTCCACTGGCCACAAAAACTAGTTTGAAAGCAATCCCATCTGCAATGTCTGCAGTGGTGGCTCACCATGAGGGTGGTGAGTTTGAAAATTGCCCTAGCCAATCTGCAACAACTACATGTGGGCATTGAGTCAGAAACATGTACTTCAAGCTACTGCAGAAGCTGAGGCATAAAAATTGCTCAGCCAGGAGATCTAAGTTTCTGTGAGCTGTGATGACACAGCATTCTATCCAGAGTAACAAAGTGAAACTCTGTCTCAAAAACAAGCAAATATATAAAGAAACAAACAAACCAAAAAAAAAAAAAAAAAAAACCCACAGACCATCATATTTAAGTGTCTCTATGCAGTTTTACCATCTGGAATACAGCTTCAGTTTCACTTATACAAATATTTCACTTGTACAAAATAGCATAGTTGTGTCAGCCTAGAGACTGGAATCACATCCATTAACATAATGCACAATGCACAAATGGGAGATCACTTCTATGTCTCTAGATCAAAGGATAAGCAATGTCCTGGATCAAACACTTGTAGGAAAACAGCTGAAGTGAGCAGAAAAGTCCAGTGAGTATATTTGAACAGAAACCTGGATTCCATGACATTCCAGAATGAATTCACTACATGGTCACCATGGATGTCATCACAACGGGTGCTGCTCTGAGTTACTATCTTTAAGCTTAATCTTATTCCTGCTAAGCATGTGTAGTTGATTTCTTGGTTTGTTGTTGGGTTCCAACTGTTACCAATAGTGGGCTTCTTTTCTCCAGACTAAATTCCTGCTTCCAAAAATTTGTTTTTTAATCATGGGCATGGAATTCCACAACTTAGAGTTAGCCTGGGCTGTTAAAGAACATGAAATCATAACCATGGCAAAGGGGTTCAGAAACACATTCTTTCCTTTTAAAGTCAAGGATTTGTAATCAAATGGAAGAGTATGGTTCATATCTAGTGCTTTCCTGGGATCTTATAAAAGAAAAAATTCAGCCCAATTATTGGACAATAATTTGGGAGATCTAAATATTAGATCATACAATTCCTAGTTCTACTCTTCATGATGTTTCACTTTTTATCCTAGAATAGGCTTGTTTTGCTTGGTAGGTATCTCACTGAAGTCTCCCTCTGGATATCTGGTGAGGCACTGTGTCCAGTAGTGTACTCCAAACCTGAAGTTATTTAAGATGATCATGGGAAGTATCAGTCTATCTTTAGCCTATCTTTAGCCTATCTAAATTCTGTGCTAGGTGTGTTTAACCTTTTGGATTCTTGGCCACAATGCACATTGAAGAGTTAGGTTGGATCACACAGGTAATGTAGAATAACTAAAGAAAACTGACAATGATAAAAGAGATCCATGCATAGTTCTTGGGACCTCCCACCAGGTATACATGAATCTGTCCTGACATACGTTCTATGTGCCACCAAGGCCTGAAGATTGAGTAATTCTCAAAGTCCCTGACAAGCTTATTTCTTAAGTAGAGCTCAATGAAATATCCCATGCATGACTACAATATTTCAATGCTCTGGGAAGCCAGGTTGGGCAGACTGCCTGATCTCCTGTGTTCGAGACAATGCTGAACAAATAAAATACAAAATCAGCTCTGATCTCACACCAGGTTTCTAGTCAAACAGATCTTGTAGTCAAGTGTTGTATCCCTTACATATAGTTCCATGTGAGGCAGGAGGATCATTTGAAGTATCACTTCAACCGAAGTATTGGTTGTCATTGTGTGGAAGGCTGAGGTCATGGACAATCTAGCCTGGAAACAGAGTGAAAAGCAGTCTCATTAGAAATCATGAGAGAAAGATAAGAAAGAAAGAAAGAAGGAAGAAAGTAAGAAATAAGGAAAGAAAGAAAGAAAAGAAACTTTGCTAGGTACAGTTGCCAAGAGTGCAATTATGAGGAAAGGTCAGTAGGCACATGGAATACAGGACTACATAAAGAAGGATATTTGTTATGACTTTGGCTAGAGAGGGAACAATGAGTCAGTAGAAGTTCATTTGCAGATGGTTCTTTAGAACACTGAGAGTTGATCTGATGGTTAGATGTCATCCAGAGATGTCTGGTCCCTGGTCTTCGACTGATTGGGTCATGGGAATATTGGCCCAGATTGAAAAGTGCAGCAACATAAGGGGTGGGTTGTATAATATGGATGTTTTAGTGTGCATAAAAACCCTGACTTGAGTCAAGAATTCACTGTGTGGGCATCTTAAAGATACATCAAGAATCAAAGATATAAAAGGGTGAGAATTGTGAAAAATCAGATCTTGACTAACAGGGGACGTAGGAAAAAAATTTCTGTATGAGAAAATAATGTCACCAGTTGACCTCTAATCTAGGAGAAAATATTAAACACTAGATCTGTGGTCAAAAGGAAAAATGGTAGCCAGGAATTGTGGCTGGCACCTTTATTCCTACTACTTTGCAAGTCTCAGAGAGTTGGAGGTTGCTGTGATCTGTACATGCTACAGAAATTTACTGGGTGTGATATATAATTATCTCTGTGTCTCTATTAAAAAATAAATTAAAATTGAGGAGTAACTCTAATAAATATAGTTTTTCTCATTTATTTATTGAGACAGAGTCTTCTTTTTTTGCATTTGATAGAGTACCCTGGAATCATAACTCACAGCCAACTTCAAGTGTTCACATTCAGTGAACCTATTCCCTCAGCTGGCATGCAAGGCGCATGAGTAACATACTGTCATTCTTTATTCTTCAGAGATGGGTATCTCACTACTGCTGAAGTTGGTTTTCAATTCAGAAAATCAGACACTTAAACTGACTGGTCCTCCAAAATTGCCAAGATGAGAGGCATGAAGAACCACCCATGTCCACAATACCTAGTTTGAAATATATCCCATCTTTGATCTCTGTAGTGGTGACTCACTGTAAGGATCATGAGTTTAAAAGTTTTCCCAGCCAATCTGCAACAAAAAAGTAGCTGGGCACCTGTAATTCAAGCTACTGGTGAGGCTGAGACAAAAGAATTGCCTGAGACCAGGAGATTGAGGTTTCTGTGAGCTGTGACAGCAAGCACTCTACTGAGAGTGATAAGACAAAACTGTATCTCAAAAAAATAAATAAATAAATAAAAGAAAGAAAGAAAGAAAAAGGACAAAAAGCATCCTACTTAAGTGTCCCTATGTAGTTTTAGCACCGGAAATGCAACTTGAGTCCTACTGCTGTACAAAATCTCAACTGTTGTGTCAGCCTATTGACTGGAATCTCAGCTTTTCGTGGATGGATGTCTAAGAAATGTTCTGTATCTAACACTTGTAGTATACCAGCTGAAGTGAGCGGTAAATTCCAGTGAGTATCTTTGATTAGAAACCTGGATCCCACTACATTCCAGAATAAAGTCACGACATCGTCATTATGGATGACATCACAATGGTTGTTGCCATGGGTTACCATCTTAAAGCTTATTCCTGCTGAGCATGGGTAGTTGCTATCTGGGTTTGTTGTTGGGTTCAAACTATTAAAAAAGTTTTTTCCCCCCATTAATTTCTGCTTCAAACTTTGTTTTGTTACCATGGCCATGAGATTCAACAAACTAGTGTTACCCAAGGATGTTATAGAACACAAAATTGAGCCTAATGATCTAACAATGATTTGACAACATAAATGGTATGTCACAAATTTTCCAATTCTACCTTTTATGAAGTTTTATTATTTTATTTTTTTATTTTTTATTTTGTTTATTTATTCATTTATATTTTTATTAATTAATAGCTGTGTACATTAATGCAGCCATGCATAAAATGTCTAGGTTTTATATATAATTTGAAATATTTTCATCAAACAAGTTGACATAGCTTTCAGGGCATTTTATTTGTTATTGTGTTAAGACATTTATATTCTACATTTAGAAAGTTTCAAATGTACCCACGTAAGAATGCACTTTAGGTATGGTCCCACCAATCACCACCCCATCAATCCTCCTCTCTTTCCTCACCTCCCTCTCCCCTTTCCTTGTATTCCTCAATGATAATTGGGGTATAGTTTTCATATGACAGCTATAAATTACTTTTATAGTAGTGCTGAGTACATTGAATACTGTTTTTTCCCATTCTTGAGATACTTTGCTAAGAAGAATATGTTCCAGTTCCCTCCATGTAAACATGAAGGAGGAAAAGTCTCCATCTTTCTTCAAGGCTGCATAATATTTTATGGTGTATATATACCATGACTTATTAATATTTTCATGGGTGGATGGTCGCTTGAACTTCTTCCATAACTTAGCAATTATGAATTGGGCTGTAATAAATATTCTAGTATGAATATCTTTGTTGTATTCTGATATTTTCATCTTCGGTATATATAACTAGTCATAAAATTATAGGATAAATGGCAGTTCTATTTTTAGTTTTCTAAGTGTTCTCCAGATGTCTTTCTAAAAGGAATGTATTAGTTTGTGTTCCCACTAGCAATGTAGAAGTGTTTCCTTTTGTCCACATCCATGCCAGCATCTCTATTTTGGGGATTTTGTGATATGGGCTAATCTTAGATATCAAAATCTCAAAGAAAACAATATATCAAAGAAGTTTTAATTTGAATTTATCTGATGACTAAGTCTGATGAGCCTTTTTTCATATTTCTGTAGGCCATGCATGACTCTTCAGAGAAGTTTCTCTTCAAGTCCTTTGCCCAATCTGAGATAGGATCGCTTGTTCTTTTCTTGCTCATATGTTTGAATTCTCTGTGGTTTTTTGTATTAAACATTTGTCAGAGACAAAACCTCCAAATATCTATTCCCATTCTGAGGGTTGTCTGCTTGCTTTACTTATTGTAAAGCATTTCAGTTTAATCATATCCCAGTAGTGGTGTATCATTTGTTTGATGTGTTACTGGATTCTGTTTGTTAGTACCTTGTTGAATATTTTTTGCATAAATATTTGTTAGTGATATTGGTCTATAATTTTCTTTCCTTGTTGATCCTTTTCCTGATTTAGGGATCAAGATGATGTTGCTTCAGAGAATGAGTTGGGTAGTATTCCTTATTTTTTTATATTTTGGAAAAGTTAAATAATATAGGTACTAGTACCTCTTTAAAGTTTGATAGAATTCTGATGTGAAGCCATCTGATACTGGGCTTTTCTTTTTAGGGAGATTTTGTATAGTTAATTCTATTTTCAGAACTTGATATTGGCCTGTTCAAAATTTTCAGTTCATTCTGGCTAAGTCTTGGAAGGTACCGTGCTTCTAAATATTGGTCAACTTCCTTTAGATTTTCATATTTCTGACAATAAAGTTTCATATAATATTGTATAAGAATTTTTTGAATTTTGTAGGGGTATCTTGTTATTTCATCTTTACCATTTCTGATTGATGAAATGAGAGATTTTACTAATTTTTCCTGGTTACGTTGTTCAAAGGTTTATCTATTTTATTGAACTTTTCGAAAAACTACCTCTTTAATTTATTGATCTGTTGCATAATCCTTTTTTTTTTTCAATTTCATTTAATTCTTCCCTAATTTTGGTGATTTCTTTTCTTCTGCTGGGTTTGGGATTGGAATGTTCTTCCTTTTCCAGTTAGTCCAGATAACCCATTAATTTGTTAAATTTCTGTCTTTCTGATCTCTTGAGAAAGATTTGCAGTGCTATAAATTTCCCTCTTATGACTACCTTTGTGGTATCCCAGAGGTGCAAATAATTCTTGTCTTCATTATCATTTTGTTCCAAAAATTTTGTAATTTGCTTCTTAATCTCGTCTCTGACCTAGATATGATTCAACATAAAGTTATTTAGCTTCCATGTTTTTGTATGACTATGGAGATTCCTCTTGTAACTGAGTTCAACTTATATTCCATGGTGGTCCTGTTATGCCCAAGTCACAGGATCCCCCATAAAGCACTCAGAGATCAAATCCAATGCAAAAATTAAGAGGCTGTTTATTAACAAGCTCAGGCCTGGGCTTCCTGATCCTGGCTCAGCAGGAGAGCAGAGAAGCCCCGACCTTCAGATGGAGGGAGGTTTTAAAGGGTACACAAAGAAAGAAGGGAGGAATAGCTCACTGGGGGGGAGTTGATAGGGGCCCTGGCTTGTAGGGTTACTTGTCTTAAGTTGATTGTCCTGGGTGTTGGTTGCTATCACTTGAGACAGATGTTGTGCAAGGGTGTGTCCTGGAGTATTTGCGGGACAAAGGGGGAAAATTAAAGGTTCTGGTGTGCAGCTACAAGAGAAAAACAACTAGGCAGCAAAAATAAAATTCAACAAAATGGAGTTAGTTTGGCCAACAAAATTGAGTTAGTATTGCCTTTTAGATTCTCACATCCCCCCCATTTTTTTGTGGATGGAAAAACTTAATCATGGGTTTTCCGTGAGTTCTATGTAGTCATTTTTGGTGAGTTCTAAGTAGTCACTGGAATGAGGGGGGAGCATACTGGGACTGTAGAACTAAAAGCTGGACTGTATTAATGTTGGTTTAGATGAAAGCGAGTAATTTGTTGATTATACAGGGGTCAAAAGTTCATATTAACAGAAATATAAGGAGTCCTGCTATGGTTGAGAGCAAGGTTGTAAGCCAGGAAGACTTAATGAACAGTGATTCGTACCAGCTTTGTGATTGTTCTTGCTCTAATTTTCTTTTCTGTAACCCTTCTTTGACTAGAGCTATAGATTCTTCTACAATACCTGAGTGGTCTACATAAAAACGGCATTCTTCTCCTATAGCTACACATAGGCCACCTTGTTGAATAAACAGTAAATCTAATACTTGTCTATTTTGGAGTACTTCTTCAGAGAGGGAGGTCAGTGACTTCTGGATGTGGGAGATAGATCTTTCTATTCTTTCAATATCTAAGTCTATGGCAGTGCACAGAGCCCCATAGTTTCTGTCTTGGAAGATTAGTGAAGAGATGCCCCTTTCTGCTCCTGCTTTTCCTAGGCTCATGACTACTGCTAAGGTGAGGGCAGAAATCAGTTCTCTTTTTACTCTAGGTTTGGAATTTTCTACGTGTTGGAAAATACTATCACCTGTATGATAGGTCAGTCGTGGGATGAGCTGGGTCAGAACGCAGAATTCTTGTGTTAAATTGAGTACCGTGTTATGCATGCATGGCATCAGCCCTGTTGAACATGCCCACCAAGTATAATTGGGGGCATGAGGTACCCTGTGCCATTTCAAGTTAAGGTCTTGTTACATAGGAGTTGGTGCTGGGCGGGGGAGGAGATTTGGCCTATGAAGTTCCCTTGTCTGACAATGGATTATAAGATGACCCGGGTATTGGACTATTGTCAGTGGCAACCACTGGCCTGGGAGCTAAATTGAGGCTTACTTTTTAGAACTATTCCTTCATAGTAGGGGGGTTTTACTTCTAGGCACAGCCATAAGGAAGTTAATGAGGTCAGTCTTGGAGGAGTATAGAACCTGGTAGGTCTGGGTTAGTAAATTCCGGGTGGAGTCTGCATCACTTGGGATGGGGTCAACTGAGTCTGATGGGGTCTGAATATAACTACTGGAGGCTGGAGTATGGGTCTGGGGGTGTTTGTTGGGCTTAGAAGTCGGCTATAGTGGCCTGGAGAGTGACAGAAGAGGAGACAGTATAGGGTATTTTCCTAGACTAATGGGATCCTGGAGGGGAGTGTGAACATGTTGGACAGTAAACAAAAGCTCTTTTTCAAATCCATACTGGTATAATCTAAGATCCCATGTTTTACCAATGTCCCAACCCGGGGTTGTCTTTCCAATTTCAGTAAACAAAACTTCAATTGTGTTGCATTCCTGCTGTCCTTGACATTAGCCACAGAGTTTTCTGCCTTCACATATTTTTCATCCATCGTCCCAACTGGGTATCCTTTTTTATCTGGATGAGGTCATTTTTTACTGGAACTTTCCAACTAAGCCAGCCAGATAACTTGCAGCCTCATGGTGCACAGTAATTGTCCTGGGGGCCCCCACACACTTTTTAACTTGCTCAGGGCCATGTTCCATGCCAGGGCAGACATAAAATTACCAATTACACAGGGTGGCTTTATTTCTGTGGCTGTTGCACCCTGGAACTCTCCTAGCCCTCACTTGTTTCTGTTTAGGCACATCCCAGGTGCCAGAGGCTGGATCACATAAGTAAAACTTAAGAGTTGGCCACCAAGTACCTGGGGGGTGATTGCTTTGAACTTTGCTTATTACTCACCACATGGTGACACTTATACTTTTTCAGGTGACCTGGACAGGAGCATGAGAGTTATTGGCACATGCAGGGGGCTCAACAATCAAGAGTATTTGGGAGGCTACCGTGAGGCCTGCTGGGACGCTCCTGGTAGGCATTTTGATAGCTTGATTTTTAGGGGATTGTCAGTTTGTTGGAGTTACCACTCTGGGTATAATCTGTGATGGCAAACGGGTCGGCTAGGTGCACGTGGGTGTAGTGGATCTAAGTGGTTATACCATCTACTTTGAGCGCAGTGGGTGTGATGAGCACAATTGTGTAGAGGCCTTTACATTGGGGTCCTAGCATTTCATGCTGGTGGCACTTAACGTACACCCGGTCTCCAGACCAGAAAGCATGGGGCTCAGGTACAGGTCCAGTGTTGTACAGGGTCAGAAGTTTCTCCCAGCCAGCACGCTGCACCTAACGATAACAGTCTAGGGTTAGTGAGAATTCTTTCCAACCTTTACAACTGGGGCCCTCTGGGACAACAGCATTACAGTGTAACTTAAGGATTATAGGGGGATTTCTCCCAAAGAGAATTTTGAAGGGAGTCTTTCCCATAATATAGAGGATGTTTGGGGAGGAGGGACACCCAGTCTTTTCCAGAATAAAGGATAAATTTAGTTAGGGCCTCTTTTAGGGTGTGGTTCATCTGCTCTTCCTGTCTTGAACTTTGGGGACAATAAGCACAATGCAGTTTCCAATTGGTCCCCAACACCTCTGCTAAGCTCTGTACTACCTATGAAGCAAAAGCTGGGCCATTGTCTGATACTATCTGATTGAGAATTCCAAATCTGGGCAGTATATCTTCCAGTATTTTCTTTGCTACGACTGGCTGCGGTCTCATTTTTTGGTGGGGAACGCTTCTACCCACCCTGAAAATGTGTCCACAAACACAAGGAGGTATTTGTATCCATATTTACCTGGTTTGACTTCAGTAAAGTCCACTTCCCAGAATGTACCCGGATCTTCTACCTTCTGTCTTGACCCTGGGTTGTGGAAACTAGGCACAATGTTAGTTAAGGCATACACTTTACATGAGGCAATGATTTCATCAATTTTGGTGTTTTGATTCTGTATTTTGATTTCAGATGGGCGTAATAGGTCTTTCATCTTGTGGGCTCTGAGGTGGGTGGATGAGTGTATGTTCTGTTGGATTTCCTGTCCTAACTTGGCTGGAAGTAGTGTTTTACCATCACAAGTGACATTCCATATGTTGTAATTGTATAAGAAGTGATCAGTACCTGATCAATTCACCTGAGATCTGCGGGGGTTTATTCTGGAGACTCAGGGAGAGTTGGAGGCCCAGAATCTGGCAAAGTAATGGTAGGAAGTTTGGGAGTGATTGAAGTTGCTATAGTTCTGGCAACATGATTGACCTGCTGGTTGCCTCTGGCTATTAGGGAATCTCCCCTCTGTTGACCAGGGCAATGAATAATGGCTAGCTTCTGGGGGTAGCCACAAGGCCTTTAAGAGATGAACTATCTCTTCTTTATTTTGAATAGTCTTTCCTTCTGCCATAAGGAGTTGTCTTTTCTGATAAATTGCCTTATGTATATGGGTAGTGGTGAAGGCATAGCGGCCTATTGGTATAAATATTAAGTCACAGGCCTTTCCTCAAGGTCATGGCTGTGTCAGGGCTATAAGCTTAGCCTGATGGGCTGATGTCCCAGGTGGGTGGGGCTCTGCCCATATAGTCTCAGTCTCGGATACCACTGCCACCCCTGCGTACCTGCATCCATCCTGCATGAAACTGCTACCATTGGTGTACCAGGTAGCTACTGTGTCATTGAGAGGAAAGTCTGTCAGGTCTTGGTGTATGTTGTAGATCTAAGTCAGGATGTCATCACAGTTGTGGACAGGTGCCTCCAGGTCCAGGTTAGGCAGCAGAGTTGATGAATTGAGGGAGGTCTATGGTAGCAACAAGATGTGTGGTGAGTTCCTCAAAAGGCTTTGTAGTGGGCAATCTAGGCATTGCTAACCATCGATCTGGTGGCTGTTTGAGGGCCCCCTCAATAGCGTGGGTGGATGTGATCAACATTTCCTGTCCCAGAGTTAACTTGTATTCATCTTTGACCATCAATGCAGTGGCTACAATAATGCGTAGGCATAGAGGCCATCCTGCTACCACAGGGTCTAGCTTCTTTGACAAGTAAGCTACCGGCCAAGACCAGGGGCCAAGCGATTGAGCTAGCACTCCTTTTGCCATGCCTCTATTCTCATTGACATACAAGTGGAAAGGTTTGGAAGCCCTAGAGCTGGGGCTGAAAGTAAGGCTTTTTTCAAGGTTTGGAGGGGTGGCTCTTGTTCTGTCGTCCACTGAAAAGGCAAGCTGTCTTAAGTGACCTCATAGAGGGGCCTTGCTAGTTCTGCAAACCCTGGAATCCAAAGGTGGCAAAACCCAGCTGAGCCAAGAAAAGCCCACACCCCCTGCTGTGAAGTTGGGGTGCGGGAGTTAGACAGAACTGTCTCTTTTCTTGCCTGGGACTGCCACCACTGCCCTTCCTCAAGGATGTAGCCAGGTAACTTACAGTTTGTTGGCAGAGCTGGGCTTTCTTGAAGAGGCTTGATACCCCAGAATTCCTAGTGTAGTCAGAAAGTCCTGGGTGCCTTGGCAGCATTCTGCTTCCATGTTAGCTGCAACCAAAATTTTATCTGCATACTCTAAGAGAGTTAGGTAGGGGTGTTGTTGCTGATACTCCAATCTTCAATGAGGGGTTCATTGAAGATTCTGGGAGAGTTTTTGAACCTCTATGGCAACCCAGTCCGTATGAGCTGGCCATGAATTCTTTGTTCTTCACCGTTACATTCAAAGGCAAACATTGCTTGGCTCTGAGGGGCCAGCAGAAGACTGAAGAAGGCATCCTTTAAGTCAAGGATAGTGTACCATGCCCAGTCTGGGGTAAGAGCACTCAGAAGGGTGTAAGGATTGGGAATAGTGGGGTGGATATCTAGTACCCACTTGTTGACCTCCCTTAAGTATTGTACTGGCCTATAGTTGTTAGTCAATGGCTTCTATACAGGCAAAATGGAGTATTCCATGCAAACTGGCAGGGTACTAGGATCCTGTGTTATAAGAGCCTTCGTATGTGGGGCATAATGCCTTGCTTGGCTTCCTCAGACATGGGATGCCTCTGTACCTGTACTGGCTCAGCCATTGGTTTGAGCTCTACAATGACTAGTGGGCGGTGGGCAGCTAATCCTACTCCTCTAGTCTCAGCCCAGGCATGTGGGAAACTTTCCAGTCAAACAGGGACATCTGCCAGCTGCTGGTCTCGGGTGGCTGCTGGTGCAGCTTGTACTCATCCTCAAGTCATATGGTAAGTACCTGTATAGGGCCATGTTGGTCTGTGACAAGGGGCCCATTCTCTTTAAAGACAATGCAGGCTCCTATCTTGCTTAAGAAGTCCCTTCCTAAGAGTGGGTAAAAACAGTCTGGAATAACCATGAATGTGGGGGATACCCAGCCTATGCCTTAGTCTACTGTTCTTTGGGTAGTCTATGAATATTGTTTCATTCCTGTGGTGCTCTGGACCCAAGATTTCCAGGTAAGACTGAGTGCTGGGCCCTAGTGTCCACCAAGAAAGTGATCGGTGTCACCTCCACTGTGAGAGTTACCTAGGGCTCAGGGAGGGTAGGTGAGCCCTGATTCCCCGAACCCTCAATCTTGCTCAACTCCAGAACAGGGACTGTAGCAGGGTGCAGCTTGGGAAGTGGCTTCTTGGAGGCACTCGTAGGGCCAATGCCGTTCTTTCTTTGCAATACGCACATTGACCTTTTCGAAGGTGGGGCCTCCCCCCATCTAGGGTGACTTTCTTACCTCTGGTCACCAGTCAGCACAGCCACCTTTCTCTATCTTCTGAAATCCTGGTGGTGGAGGCTAGGAGGATTTTAGCCAATTCCTGCGTCTGTCTCTTGGCCATCTTCATTTGTTTCTTTTTGGGGGGTTTGCAGTTATTGTAGGCCCTCTCTGCCACTTCTAGGATATCCTGCAAGGACTTTTCCCCAAACCTATCTATTCTCTGCAGCTTACGTTTGATATCTGGAGCTGACTGATTAACAAAAAACATGACTACTGCCACCATATTCTCCTCAGCCTTGGGATCTTAGGGCATGTGCATGTGGAATGCCTCCATAATTCTTTCTAAGAAAGATGCCGGAGATTCTGACTTCTGGTGGACATTGCCTACCTTGGCCAAACTAGTTGGCTTTCTACCCGCCTTACTGAGACCCCCGTTAGTGTCTGGCCATAAACTTGGAACCTCTTCTTACCTTCTGCCATATTGAAATACCAGTTAGGGTGGGTAAGGGAGAAGGTGGCATCAATGAGGGCTTGGTTGGTGGTAGGATTCCCATGTCCTCCAAGGATAGCATCCCTGGTGTCAGCCAGGATGTGGTTGAATTCCTCAGTGGTGAAGAGAACCAGTAAAAACTGGTGTCAGTCATCCCAAGTTTCCTGGTGTGTAAAAATGATAGAATCTAACAGGTCGATTAAGACTGAGGGTTTCTGTAAAAACTTGGAGTTTTGCACTTTACAATTCTAAAGGTCACTATTAGTAAAGAACCAGTAGTGAAGGGGCTTCTCTCCTTCATTGTCGGGGGGCCCAACTGTGTGGATGGGCAACACAGCGAAGTCTTCTGTAGAATCACACAGGACCCTCCACGGATGTGGGGCAGGTTCCAGAAGCTGCATCCCAGGTCCAGAACTGCCACAGATTCAATGCCTGTGGTATCCAGGGAGGCCCAGGGTCCTCAGGGGGAAGCATGGTGATGAAGAAGGAAGAGCATCTCTTGGTCAGTTCCCCCTTGAAGGACCTGAGAAGTGGGCTGTGGGTTAAGGAGACATCTCCTTTTTTCTCTTAAGGCCAGGAGTTTCATGACTCCTTTGCTGAAGGAGGGATAATAGGTTTTAACCATAATGGTGAATCTTGCATGAGGTCTTCCCGGGGGTTATGTAGGGGATATGACCCAGGTGCCCAGAGCCAGATCAATAAACTATCTCTTTAAACTGAATAATAATAGGTAAGTGGAAAGTGGCCCATTATCGGGGCCACCCAACATTGAAAAATAGCCATTCATTCCGGCAAAAGAGAACAAGCCTTTTCCTGGAAACATTAAAACCATACTGTTGAGCCTTTTCCTTGAAGTCCTGGAAATGAGTTAAGATTAGGATAAGGAGAGTCATCTGTATCTGGCCCATGTTGCCCTCCAAATACAGTAAGACACAGACAAAACATATAGCACTAAAAACTACTCCACAAAGCAGAACCTTGATTTCACAGCTTCTGAAGCACACCTGAAACTGAGACAATGGTAAAATTCCGTTCAGCAGGAGTGACCCACCTCACCTCTCCACTAGGAGAATCATCTGTCTGCAACCCTCTGGGCTCAAGACCAGGGATTCCACATCCCAGTCCCCCATGACCAGGAGTCTCCACTTCCCTGTCAGGAATTCCATGTCCTGACCACAACTACATACCAAAAGAGTACGAGACAAAACAGAGAAACAGAGGTGCCGGCACTGGCACTCTCACACACTATCCTCTGGAGCAGGTGCTCAGTGATTGAGGGGAATTCCTGGTCAGGAAACCAAAAGTTATGCCCAAGTCACAGGATCCCCCATAAATCACTTTGAGATCGCATCCAATGCACAAAGTAAGAGGCTGTTTATTAACAAGCTAGGGCCTAGGCTTCCTGATCCTGGCTCAGCAGGAGAGCAGAGAAGCCCCGACTTTCAGATAGAGGGAGGTTTTAAAGGGTACACAAAGAAAGAAGGGAGGGGTAGCTCACTGGGGGTAGTGGATACGGGCCTTGGGTGTTAGGGTAGTACTTGTCTTAAGCTGATTGGCCTGTGTGTGGGTTGCTCTCCCTTAGGCAGATGTGCAAGTGTGGGTCATAGGATATGTATGTGCGGGACAAAGGGGGAAGTTTAACGGTTCTGGTGTGCAGCTGCAAGAGAAAAACAACTAGGCAGCAAAAATAAAATTTAACATGATGGAGTTAATTTGGCCAACAAAATGGAGTTAGTTTGGCCTTCTAGGTCCTCATAGTCTGAGGAGATGCAAGTAATAATTTTTATTCTTTTAAATTTTATGAGGTTAGACTTCTGACCTAAGGTGTGATTGATTTTGGAGTATGTTCTTGTGTTGATGAGAAAAATGTGTATTCAGACTCATTAGGATGAAATGTTCTGTAGATTTCTCTTAAATCTACATGTCAAATCATTAAGTTTCAATCTAAAATTTCTTCCCTACACTTTTTATTGGAAGATGTATTCAACATTGTAAAAGGAGTGTTATAATCTCTGAGTATGATGGAGCTGAAAATAATCATGTTGCCAATGCCTGTTAGAGTCTCATAAATTTAAGTGCATTCTGGTTGGATACATAAATATTAATAACTTAAATCTCATAATATTGAGTATTGCCCTTAGGAAATATAAATTGACTATCCTTATCATTGGTTACCTGTATTGATTTAAAACCTATTGTATCTGTGAATAATTTGCAGCATATGATTTTTTCTGCTTTCCATTTGCCAGGAATATAAATGACCATGCCTTTGCCCTAAGTCTATATTTGTCTTGCAAGGTAATATAAGATTTTTGTATGCAACAGATATCTGTCCTGAATTTTTGTATTCAGTCAGCCAACCTGTGCCCCTTTAGAATACAATTTTAGCTATTCACATTAAAATTAGAATATTAATAAGCCTGGTCAAATTTTGGGTATCAAATTTTTCAAAAGTCCAGAAGACATTTTCAACCCTTTTGCAACTGTGGAATTTGAAATTTGATCAAATGTTCCTGAATAGTTTATTTTGTGGTGGGGCATTGCACTGTTCATTATGGAGGATATGCCTGTGAATGTCCTGGAGAGCTGGTTTAGTTATGGCAAATTTTTTCCTTTCCAAATGTGAATGTCATTGAAATATTTCATTTCTTCATCATAAGTGAAACTCAATTTAGCTGGATGCAGGATCCTGTATTAAAATTATTTTGTTTTAGGACAGTAAAAGTCGATGACCTCCCTCTTCTAGCATGAAAGTTTTCAGCAAAGAGATCTGAGGCATCCTATTTTTCTTGCCCTCATAAGTTATGGTATTCTTACGTCTGGCTGCTGTCAGAATTTCTACTTCATATTAACTTTAATGAAGTTAATTATTATGTGCCTGGGTGATATCTTATTCAGGTTAAGTCATACTGGGTTTCTGAAACTGTGCACTATCTGAATTTCAGAATCTCATGGAATTTCTGGAATGTTCTTTTATAATTTCCTGAAGAAGAGCCTCTGTACTTTGTGAAACAACTTCATGGCCTTCAGGGATTCCTATAAAGTGAATATTAGTTTTCTTTGAATTAACCCAGGACTCTCTGAGAGAATTATCCATTTATGCTATCCATTTCTCTTCCTTTTTGAGCTCTTGGGAGAGTTCAAAGGCTTTGTCTTCAATTCCAAAAATCATTTACTCTGGTTGCTTTGTTCTGTTATTGAGGGATTCTACTTTATTTTTCATGCTTTGAGGGCTACAAATTCTTGTCTCAATGTATCAAAATATTTGGTGATTTTGTCTTTAAATTCGTTGAATTCTGAGATAATTTTTTAAATCCTCCTTGAAATTTCAATTCTAATTTGGCCTATATTCTATTAATCTTATTTGTAATACAAATTTTTAATTTAATTTTTGACATGTCAACCTCATATTTATAAATGAGATCTTCAGTTGCATCTGTTATATCCTTCCTTGGGTGTTTGACCTACCCTGTTTATTCATTTTACCAGAGGTTTTTGGCTTATTCTTCCTCATCATTATTTTACAACTTTTGGCTTGATAATCAGATAAGGGGAAGTTGGGTTAGGGGATCCAGGAGTAGGGATTTACTATCACTTTGCCCAAAATCTGTGACTGAAGTCTGTAACTTTTCCACTAGAGCTTTGCCAAGGACCCTGCAGTTCTACAGCCTGAGAAACTGGGGGCCTGCTCAGTGTGGTAGGGATATTTGGCTCTGTCTTTTTTCCACCTTTTTTTTTTTTTTTGTCTTACCTCAGTGCATCAGTTACTCTGGGTTGAAGTCTCAGCTGTAGAGATATATTAGCAATTAAGTCACCCAGCCCCCAAGAGGCAACAATTGCAAAAGGATAATCAAACCCTCTTACAACCACACACCCATAATAAAGCTTGGGACAGTCCTCAGGTGATTGACTCATTTCAAGAGGTTCAAGTCAATTTTCCCAGTCAGCACTGGTCTTAAATGGGAGAGTTTAAAAGATCTTCAGCAAATAGATAGCAAAGGTCTGCTGGCAACTCAAATGTGACTGGCTCTGGTGCTCCCTGAGTTCAGAAGAACCCACTCAACAAATAAATTACTCTGGGAAGTTTCATGCATTTTTCCACACATTGTCCCACTGTCACACCCAGTCCTCAGTAATTCCACAATGCTGTGACCCTGTTCCCTCTAGTGAACAGATGTTCCAGGGGTTTACACCTGCCTGATTCACAGGGAGATCTATGTGACCTAAGCCAGGCCTCCATTCTTTGCCAGTATACGGCAGGGGAAGGTGACATCTGAGAACCTTGACTGCTTAATGGCTGTGGTGGTTCACTCACTTCCATTCCCGTACCTGATTGTTGCTACTAGCAGAGTAGGACTGAAGAACTTCACAGAATTTGTTTCTGGTGCAACTATATTCCCCCTGTAGATCTGACCTGATCAAGGCTACAGTTCATCTTGGGGCAGGCATGGGTAGAGCTCACACTCAGCTGTCACTTCTAGCCTATGCCTGATAACCTTTGTCTCAGCTATGATCTGTTGAAGGCTGAGTGCCTCTTAGGCTCAGTAAAACATTTATCTGCTCAGTTTTGCCCTGTGTGGGAATTCTACTCTCTGTATCCTGCCTGCTACCCTTTACTCATGTGGCCTATGCTTCTGTCCCAGATCCATTCTGCCAGTGGATGAAACCAGAGAAGATGCCCAGGGTCCTCTGATTCCCAGAGAGACAGGGTGTGTCTTTCAGGAATAGACCCAGGGGTATGATCCCTATTGTTCCTACTACTGTGCCTGGTGTTCTCCACTTCTGGGCACAGCTGCTCCTATATTTTTCCTTCTCAGTTGACCACCCTCTTTTTACTTCTGTGCCACAAAATTAGCACAGACCAGCAATAGTCCTCAACCTGTCCACCCCTCCAGACAAAATGCACATGAATTTGGACTCCATAGTAGACAATCTTGCCAATCTCACAGTAAGAGCGCAGGAGAGGGCTATGAGTCCAGAATTGCAGATACAGAATATATATAGTCTTATACATTTATATGCCTGTCAGGAAAGTGCCATGGAATTCTAGTGGGAGTTTGACGTCCAGTTTATAGAGAGTTTCTTCCATGCGATAGAATGGGAGGACATTTCAACTCTGCTCATTTGTTTGTATGGAATATACTGCTAGCTCTTCTCATGGGATAGGGGATTCCTCTCTTCTTGAAAATGGGTTTGGTGCCTTTTGTATGTTTTCTTGGCATTTCAGCTCGGATAAGTAGGGTTGATTAACATTCTACAACCTTCTCTCTTGACTCAACTCCAAACAATTGGCTTTCTTGATAAACTTCTATCTTAACCCTTCTACTACACAGTAGCCTCTGTGAAAATCTTGCTTCCATTTACTTTATTGACACATCCCCCTCTTTTACTTTTTCCTTTAAGATACCCTTGTTTTAAACAGTAGTGTCTAACTGTAGGTTCCTTCTCAAAATCTGGTGAGGCATAGAACAAGTAGTGTCATAACTGCAGTTATTTATGATGATAATGGGAAACATCAACCTAACTATAAATTTCCATCAGTCTTGATTTCTGGATTAATGATTCAAAACTTCTCTTCTTGGCAACACGGCACTGAAGAGTTAAGTGGGATCACACATAGGATACAAAAAAAAAAAAAAAACTACTGAAACTTGATAAGGATAAAAAAGATCCCTGCATTGTTGTGGTGATCTCCCACCATGGATATGTAAAAGAGTCCTGACCTACACACATTGTGGCACCCAGTGAATCCTGAGGATTGGACAAGCCTCAAATTCCCCAGTGAATTAATTTCTTAAGTAGTGGTCATGGACATATTCCACACATAACTAAAATATTCTAATGCTTTATGGAGCCAAATTAGGTAGATCCCTTGTGATGCTATGTTAGGGACAAGGCAGAGCAACAAAAGCCAAGCTCATCTCTGATCTACCACTGGGTTTGTACTTTAATAGAAAGGGTAGTCCAGTGATATTCCTTACTTACAGTTCTAGCTGCTCCAGGAGCTGAATCAGGATGATCACTTCACCAAAAAGGTGGATGTCATTGTGTACAATATTGAGGTTATGGACAAACTATGTTTACTAACAGAGTGGGAGATGGTATTAGAAAAAATAATTAATGAAGCTAAGAAAGGAAGAAAAAAGAAAAAAGAAAGAGAGAGGAAAAAGGGGAATAAGGTAAGAGGAGAAAAGAAAAGAAAGAAGGAAGGAAAGAAAGAAAGAAAGAACGAAGGAAGGAAGGAAGGAAGGAAGGAAGGAAGGAAGGAAGGAAGGAAGGAAGGAAGGAAAGAAAGAAAGAAAGAAAGAAAGAAAGAAAGAAAGAAAGAAAGAAAGAAAGAAAGAAAGAGAGAGAGAAAATAAGGAAGAAAGGAAGGAAGGAAAGAAGGAAGAAATAAAAAAAGATTATGGTATTGCAATCCTTCCTCCAGTGAACAGAAAGAGAGTAAGTTAACAACATAATGGGACATCTCAAGCAACTGGAAAAGGAAGAACTTTCCAATACCAACTCCAGCAGAAGAAAAGAAATGGCCAAAATTAGAGCAGAATAAAATTAAATTTAAAACAAAAGGATTATACAACAGATCAGTAAATTAAAAGGTTGGTTTTTGAAAAAAATTGATAAAATATGTAAACCTTTGGTCAACCTAACCAAGAAAAAAAGAGTAAAATCTCTAATCTCATTAATCATAATTTGTAAAGGCATATTAACAAGAGAACCTTTAGAAATTCAAAAAATCTTTAATAAATATTAAAAAAAACCTTTATGCCCAGAAATATGAAAATCTGAAGGAAATTGACCAATACTTGGAAGCATCCCATCTCTCAAGACTGAGCCAGAATAAAGTGGAAATTTTGAATAAGCCTAAATCATGTTCTGAAATAGCATCAAATATCCAAAATCTCCCTAAAAATAAAAGTTCTGGACCAGATGTCTTCACTTCAAAATTCTACCACACCTTCACAGAAGAACTAGTACCAATATTACTCAACCCCTCCTAAAATATTGAAAAAGACAGAATACTACCCAACACATTCTAAGAAGCAAACATCACCTAGATACTAAAACCAGAAAAAGACCCAACAAGAAAAGAAAATTATAGACCAATATCACTAATGAATATTGATGCAAAAATATTCAACAAGATTCTAACCAACACAATCCAGCAACACAACAAACAAATTATACACCATGACCAAGTGGGTTTGATCCCAGGATCTCAAGGATGCTTCAACATACGTAAATCTATAAATATAATTCATCACATAAACAAATTAAAAACAGAGACCATATGATTCTCTCATTTGATGAAGAAAAAGCTGTTGATAATATCTATCATCACTTCATAATCAGAATAGTTAAGAAAATTGGTATAGAAGGGACATTTCTTAAACTGATAGATGCCAACCACAGAAAACCCACAGCCAATATTGTATTGAATGTAGTAAAATTGAAATCATTTCCACTCAGATCTGGAACCAGGTAAGATTGTTCATTGTATTTATTGCTCTTTAACATCGTAATAGAAGTTTTAGCAATGGCAACTATGGAAGAAAGGCAATCAAAGTATCCATATATGGACAGAAAAGATTAAACTTTCACTCTTCACAGATGATATGATTGCATATCTGAAAAACACCAGGGATTCAACTACAAAACTCTTAGAAGGGATCAATGAATAAAACAGCGTCTCAGGTTACAAAATCAACACTCATACATCTCTAGCTTTCATATATCCCAACAGCAGTTAAACTGAGAAAACAGCCAAGGACTCTAATCCATTCACAATAGTGCAAGAAGATGACATATTTGGGAGTTTCCCTAACAAATAATGTGAAAGATGTCTACAAAGAGAACTATGACATTCTAAGAATAGAAATAGCTTAAAATATTAACAAAAGGAAAAACATACCATGCTCATGGCTGGGAAGAATCAACACTGTTAAAATGTCCATACAATCCAAAGTAATATGCAGTTTTAATGTAATCCCTATTAAAGTTCCACTGTCATACTTTTAAAATCTTTAAAAAAATACTTCATTTTATATGGAATCAGAAAAAACCTCGAATAGCCAAGACATTACTCAGGAATAAAAGCAAAGCAGGAGGAATCATGCTACCGGACCTCAGATTATACTATAAATCCATAGTGATAAAAACATCATGGTATTGGAACAAAAACAGATAGGTAGATGTATGGAACAGAATAGAGAACCAACAGATGAATCCAGCTACTTACTGTTACCTGATCTTTGACAAGAAAATTAAAAACATAGAGTGTCGAAAAAATTCCCTATTTGCCAAATGATGCTGGGTGAACTGGCTGGTAACCTGTAGAACACTGAAACTGAACCCACACTTTCACGATTAACTAAGATAAACTCTCACTGTATTAAAGGTTCAAACTTAAGACATTTAAACTATTAAAATATTAGAAGAAAGTGTAGGGAAAACACTTGGAGAAATGGCTCTGGTGAAAATTTTATCAGGAGGACCCCCCTGGGTAACTGAAGCAACATCAAAAATACACTATTGAGACTTGATCAAACTAAAATGCTTCTGCACAACCAAAGAACATAGTAATTAAAGCAAGCAGACAGCACACAGAATGGGAGAAGATATTTACAGGTTATGATCTGTCAAAGTTTTAATAACCAGAATCCATAGAGAACTCAAGCATATCAGCAAGAAGAGAACAAGTGATCCCTTCTCAGTTTGGGCAAGGGACTTGAAATTTTTCTAAAGTAGATAGGCTTGGCACCTGTGGCTTAAGTGGCTAAGGAGCCAGCCACATACACCTAAGGTGGAGAGTTTAAATCCAGCCCAGACCCACCAGAAACAACAATGATGCCAAAAAAATATCCAGGCATTGTGGTGGGTGCCTGTGGTCAAAGCTACTTGGGAGGCAGAGATAGAAGACTCACTTGAGCCCAGAAGTTGGAGGTTGCTGTGAGCTGTGATGCCATGGCACTCTACCCAGGGGGACAGCTTAAGGTTCTGTCTCAAAAAAAAAAAAATGAAGAAGTAGATCGACATAAGGCCGACAGATATATACAAAAGTACTCACCATCCTTAATCATCAGAGAAACACAAATTAAAAATACTTTGAGATATTACCCAACTCCAAGAGGATTAGTCCAAATCACAAGATCCCCAAACCAGAGATGCTGGCAAAGGGATGCTGAGAAAAGGGAATAATTCTACACTGCTGGTGGGAATGCAACTTAATACACTCTTTTTGAAAACATATCTGGAGAACACTTAGAGAACTAAAAATAGACTTGCCAGTTGATCCTGCAATTCCTTTATTAGGTATATATCCAGAAGACCAAACATCACATTGCAATAAAGATATTTGTATCAGAATATTTACTGCAGCCCAATTCATATTTGCTAGGACATGGAAGAAGCCCAAGTGACCATCGTTTCATGAGTGGATAAATAATTTGGGGTATGTGTATACCATGGAATACTATGCAACTATAAAGAAAGATGGAGACTGATGAAAATATTTCAAATTGTATATAAAAACACCACACTGTGCACCATGATTGAATTAAGGTACAGAGCTATGATTTAAGAAAAATGAATAAATAAATAGAAAAAAGAAAGAGAAAAAAACAGGTAGAAAGAAAGAAAAAGGAAGGAAAGGAAAGGAAGGAAGGAAGGAAGCAAGGAAGGAAGGAAGGACGGAAGGAAGGAAGGAAGGAAGGGGAAAGGAAAGGAAAGGAAAGGAAAGGAAAGGAAAGGAAAAAATAAAGGAAAAGAAAAGAAAAGAAACAAAGAAAATTTTGCTTGGTACACTTTTGAAAGGTGAAATTACAAGGAAAGTTCAGTAGGTAGATGGAATACAGGACTACATAAAGAAGGAGATTTATAGTGGTACCAAGGGGAGGAGGAAACAATGAGCCAGTTCAAATTTGTTTGCAGGTGGTTCCTTCGAGCACTGCCAGTTGAACGGATGGGTCATCCAGATAGGTCTGGTCCCTGGACTTTGACTGATTTGGGCAAAGGAATATTGTCCTAGATTGGAAAATGCTACAGAAGTGGTGGAATATATAATCTGGATATTTTAGTGTGCATAAAAAAACCATGACTTGTCAAGAATTCACTGTGTGGGCAGTTTAGAGTGAATATAAGAATCTAAGATACCTCAAAGTAGTATTGATTTGGATTTTTCTGCTGATTAAGGATAGGGAACATCTTTTCATATATTAGTAGGCCATGTGCCTGTCTTCTTCAGAGAAGTTGCTCTTCAATTCCCTTGCACACCCTGAGCTGAAGTCACTTATTCTCTTCTTGATAATACATTTGAGTTTTATGTGGATTCTTGTTATTAAACCTTTGTCAGGGACATAACTAGCAAATATATTCTCCCATTCTGAGGGCTTTCTGCTTGATTTACTTACTGTGTTCTTGGTTTTGCAGAAGCTTTTTAATTTGAAATCATTGTTGATAATAGGGAACACTTCTACACTGCTGGTAGGATTGCAAACTAATACATTCCTTTTGGGAAAAAATCTGGAGAACACTTAGAGAAATAAAAATAGACCTGACATTTAATCTGATAATTCCTATTCTAGGTTTATTACAGAGGAACAAAAATCAAACTGCAATAAAGATATTCATATCATAATGTTTATTGCAGCCCAATTTCTAATTGTTAAGTCATGGAAAAAGCCCAAGTGCCCATTGACCCATGAATGGATCAATAAATTGTGGTATATGTACACCATGGAATACTCTGCAGCCATTAAGAAAGATGGAGACTTTAACTCCTTCATGTTTAAATGTATGGAGCTGGAAAATATTCTAATTATCAAAGTATCTTAAAATTGAAGAAAAAGTATCAAATGCACTCAGCCATATTATGAAACTAAAAAACAGCTTTTACAGGAGAGCTACAACCCAATTTTAGCCCAAGAACATGGAGAAAGAGGAGAGGGAGGAGAAGGAAGAAGGGAGTACCAGTGGAGTGAGGGTGATTGGTGGGATCACACTTATTGTTCATCCTATAAAGGTACATGTGAATCTTTCTAAATGTGGAATATAAATTTCTTAACACAATAACTAAGAAAATGACATGAAGACGATGTTAACCAGTTGTATGAAAATATTTCAAATTGTATATAGATGTAGCACCCAGTACAACATTATAATGTTAATCTACACAGCTATGATTTCATAAAACAGTAAATAAATAACTTTTAAAAAATAAAATAAAAAAGGATCTAAGATACCAAAAACTCAGAATTGTGTAAAATTGGAAGTCTTGAATAATAAGAGTTTCAGAAAATAAATTTTCATGTGAGACAATAATTTCTCCAGATGACATCTAATCTAGGGGGAATTTTTCAACAATAGATGAGAGATCAAAAGTAAAGAAAATAGCCAGTTGTTGTGGTGTGCACTTGAAGTCCCAAGTACTCAGGAGACTGAGAGAGGAAAATCACGTAAGTCCAGGAGTTAGAGGTTGCTGTTATCTGTAGGTACCACAGAACTTACTGAGTATCATAAATAAACTATCTGTTTCTTTGAAATAAAGTAAAAATGAGGAGTAGCTCCAGTACAAATTGTTTTCTCAACCTATTTGTTGAGAAAGAGTCTTGTTTTGTTTCATTTGGTAGAGTACCCTGGGGTCATAACTCACAGAAAATTTCAAGTGTTCTCAAGTGAACCTATTACCTCAGCTAGCATGACAGTATCCTTCATAACCTCTGGCTGTTATTGTTCTTCACACATGGGTATCTCACTAATGCTGAGACTGATATCCAATTGCAAAAACAAGAGGGATGAGGAAACACACCTGGCCAGAAAACCTAGTTTGAAAAGTATCCCGTCATCAATGTCTCAATTGGTGGCTCATTATAAGGGTAGTAAGTTTCAAAATGGTCTGCACCATTCTGCAACAACAAATAGTTGGGCATTGTGGTGGGTGTCTGTATTTAAAGGTACTGGTGAGGCTAAGGCAAAAGAATCCCCTTAGCCCAAGAAATGTAGATTTCTGTGATTCGTGAAGGCACAGGACTTTAACAAGAGTGACTAAGAGAAACTCCATCTAAAAAAAAAAAAAGAAGAAGAAGGACAAAGAGTATCACACTTAAGTTTGTTTATGCTGTTTTACCATCTGGAATGCAGGTTGTTTCTCACTGTTGTGTCAGCCTAGTGACTGGAACTCAGACATTACTGTAATCAGTAAGGTACCTCTCTGACTTTGGATGTACTGTTAAGAAATATGCTGGTTTAAATTCTTGCATGATACCAGCTGAAGTGAGCCAAAAATTCCTCTGAGTATCTTTGACCAAAAGCCTAGTCCCTACAACATTCCAGGATGAAGTCACTACATGGTCACCATGAATTACATCACAATGGGTGTAGCTCTGGGTTACCATCATTAAGCATTAATCTTCTTCCTGTTAAGTATGCATAGTTGCAGTATGGGTTTGTTGTTGTATTCAAACTGCTACAATAAGTGGGGTTCTTTTCTCCACACTCTATTCCTGCTTCCTAAATTTTGTTTTGTAACCATGGCCCAGGGATTCAACAACCCATTCTTTCCTTTCATGTCCCAGATTTGTACTCAAATATAAGAGGATGGTTTTTACCAAGTGCTTTCCTGGGAAGTTGTAGAACAAGAAATTAAACACAATGATCAGATAATGATATGACAGATGTAAATAGTATGTCACCGAATTCGCATTTCTACTTTTCATGAAGTGTTATTTTTTTCTCTGGAATAGCTTTTTTTGGAAAATAGGTGTCTCACTGATGGTTCCCTCTTGAAATCTTGTGAGGCACTGAGTCCAGTAATGTACTCCATAATTACAATTATTTATGATGAAAATGGGAAATATCAGAATATATTGAAACATCCATAAATCCTGAATTCTATGCTCTGTGGGTCTGAAATTTTGCCTGGTTGGCCACCATGCATGTTGAAGAATTAGGTTGAATCACACATAAAATACACAATAAGTAATGAACCCTGATAAGAATAAAAGAGATCCATGCATAGTTTTGGTGATCTCGCACCAGAGATATGTAAAGTGGTCCTGACATATCTTATGTGTCACTGAGACCTGTGGATTGGACAATCCTCAACATCCCTGAAAAGCTCTTCTCTCAAGTTGAGCTCAATGATGGATCACACACATGATTACATAATTTTCATGACATTGGAAGTCAAATTGGACATATTCTCTTACCTCCCATGTTAGATACAAGGCTAAACAAAGAAAGGCAACCTAAACCCTAATCACCCACCAGATTTCTACAAAAATAGCAAGGACAATCAAGTGTTGTGTTATGTATAGTTCCAGCTACTCCAGAGGCTTAGGCAGGAGGATCATTTCAACCAAAGTGTTGGATGCTATTGTGTGCAATACTACGGTCATGAACAATCTAGCCTGAGAAACAGAGTGAGAGGTGGTCTCATGAAAAATAAAGAAAAAAAGATACAGAAAAGAGAATCAAAAAAGAATTACAGTACAAATGAAAGAAAGAGAGAGGGAGGGAAGGAAGGAAGGTAGGAAAGAAGGAAGGAAGAAAGGAAGGAAGGGGAAAGGAAAGAAAGCAAGAAAAAAGAAAGCTAAGAAAAGGGAAGAGAAAAATAGGAAAGGAAGGAAGGAAGAAAATGAAAGAAAGAGAAAAAGAAAGAGAGAGAAAGAAAAGGAAGGAAGGAATGAAAGAAGGAAGGAAGGAAGGAAGGAGGAGAGGGAGGGAGGGAGGGAGGGGGAGGAAGGAAGGAAGAAAGGAAGAAAGGAAGGAAGGAAGGAAGGGAAATAGAGAGAAAGAAAGAGGTTATGCTAGGTACAGTTTCTAAAAGTGAAATTATGAGGAAAGGTCAGTAATCAGATGGAATACAAAACTACATAAATAAAGAGATTTATTGTGGTACCCGGGGTGGAAAAGGTAACATTGAGTTAGGACACGTTTATTTGCAGTTGGTTCCTTAGGTGCCTACCAGTTGATCTGATGGGTAGGGTTCATCCAGAGATGTCTAGTCCTTGGTCTTGATCTGATTGGGGAAACAGAATATTAGGCCAGATTAAAAAGTGCAACAGAACAGGTGAAGCATAGAATATTTTAGTGTGCATTAAAAAATCTGACTTGAGTAAAGAAGTCAATGTGTGAGCAGTTTTGTGACTACAAAAATCTAAGATACCAAAGTTCAGAGTTGTGTAAAATCTGAAGTCTTGAGTAATAGGAGTTGTGGGAAAAATATTTCCCTATGAGAGAATATTGTCTCATGTTGCCATCTAATCTAGGAAAAACTTTCAACAATAGATCTGTGGTCAAAAATAAAAATATTAACTAGACATTGTGGTGTGTGCCTATTATCCGAGCTACTCAGGAGGGTCTTAGAAGAAAACAGTCTAACCCAGGAATTGGAGTTTGCTGTGAGTTGTAGATGCAACAGAACTTTACTGAGTGTGATAAATAAAGTAAGTCTCTGTATAAAAAAAAAAAACCTTAAAATGAGGAGTAACTCCAATATAAATGGTTTTCTCCATTTATTCATTTACACAGAGACTTGATTTTTGCCTTTGGTAGAGTATCCTGAGATCATAGCTCACAGAAAACTTTAAGTGTTCTCATCAAAAGAACATATTTCTTCAGTTGGCAAGTCAAGCCTGCATAATATCTGCCGGATTTTTAAACTTCGGAGATATCTATCTCACTCTTGCTGAGACTGGTCTCTGATTCAGAAGATCAGAAAATCCAAATGATGGGGCCTCCTAACTTACCAAGATGAGAGGTGTGAAGAACAACTCCTGGCTACAAAACCTAGTTTGAAAAAAGTCTCATCTTTAATGTCTGAAGTGGAGGCTCAACATGACGATTGTGAGTTCAAAAATGGTGCAAGCCAATCTTCAATAAAAAATAGCTGGGAATTGAAGCAGGTGCCTGAAGTTCAAGCTACTTGGGAAGCTGGGAAAAAGAATTGCTTGAGCCTAGGAAATGGATGTTTCTGTGATCTGTGATGGCACAGCACCCTACCAAGAGTGATAAACTGAAATTATCTTTCTCAAAGGAAAAAAATAACAATGAACATCATTATAAAGCGTCTCTATGTGGTTCTACTATCAAGAATGCAGCTTGAGTCTCACTGCTGTATAAAATCTCAAAGGTTTTGTCAGTCTAGGCACTGCAATAGAAGTCATGAATGTTATCAACAAGTCACAAATGGAAGATCACTTCTCTGTCTCTGGATAGATAGCTTTGAAAAGTCCTGGATCAAACACGTGTAGGACACCAGCTGAAGTGAACAGAATAGTCCAATGAGTATCTTTGAATAGAAGCCTAAAACCCACTATATCTCAGGTTGAAGTCACTACATAGTCACCATGGATTAAATCACAATGACTGTTGCCCTGGGTTAATATCTCTTTTTTGTTTATTTTGTTTTGTTTTTTATTTTCTTATATTTTTAATTATTTTTTATTAAATCATAACTTTATACATTGCTGCATTCATGTGGTTCAGGATATTGCTTCAATGTTTAATATGAAATGTTTACATTGAACTAAGTAACACATCCATACAAATTATACTTATTTCTCAATAGCTTTGGAAAGTAATGTTATATCATGCACATTGAGGTCTCCCAAATATCCTCCCTTCTCCCATGTTTATCCTCCCTTCCAATATTTCTGGTCTACCCTTCTACTTTCTGAACTATATTTATGTTTTGCCAGTTGTATGAGTGTGTAGGTTGTTATATATTGATATCATAGTAGTATTGAGTACATTATATTTAATTAAGAAGAAAATGTTCCAGATCCATCCAGGTAAAGATAAGATGTGAAGTCTACATCTTTTTTACGGCTGCATAATATGCCATACATATTGTACATACACCACAATTTGTTAATCCATTCATGGGACATTGAGCACTTGTGTTGTTTCCACGTCCTGGCTATTATGTATTGGGTGCAATAAATATTCTGGTGCAAATGTGTTTGTAGTAAAATAATTTTTGATTGTCTGTGTCAATAATTTTGATCACTTTAGGAATTGCAGGATCAAATGGTAGGTCTACTTCTAAATCCTAGAGCATTCTTCAAACTACTATCCAAAAGAGTCTCGTTAGCTTGAATTCCTACCAATAGTGTAGAAGTGTTCCCTTCTCTATGCAACCATGCCAGCATCTTTAGTTTAGGGATTTTGTGATGTGGGATAATCTTACTGATGTTAAATGATAATTCAAAGTTGTTTTGATTTCATATCTCTGATGATTAAGGAGAATGAGCATTTTATCATTTGTTTGTAGGCCGTTAGCCTGTCTTCATCAGCGAAGTTTCTATTCAGGTTTCTTGCCCACATGGTAATAGAGTTATTATTTTTTTTGTTATACTTTAGTTTCAGTTTTATATAGACTCTAGTTATCAGACCTTTACCAGAAACATAACCCACAAAAAGCTCCCATTCTGAATGTTGTCTGTTTGCCTTACCTATTGTGTTCTTTCCTGTACCAAAGCTTTTTAGTTTGATCAAATCCCAGTAATATATATTTGGTGTTGTTCAATTACCTGTTGGGTCCTTCTCATAAAATATTCTCCCAAGCCAAGTTTCTTCAAGTCACTTACCTGCACTCTCTTCTAGTATTTTTATTGTTTCATGTCTTAAATTTAAATCTTTTACCCAGGGACAATCAATTTTTGTTAATGGTAAATGGGGAAAGTCCACTTTCAGTCTTCTACAGGTTGACAACCAGTTCACCCAGCACCATTTGTTAATAGGGAGTCTTTCCCACACTGAATATGTTTGATATGCTGGTTGAAGATAAAGTGATGATAAGCAGCTAGGTTTTTCTCTTAGTTCTCTATTCTGGTCCATAAATCTACCACTCTGTTTTTGTGCCAGTATCATGCTGTTTTTATCAATATAGATTTATCTTATAGCCTGAAGTCTAGTAATGTGATGCCTCTTTATTTGTTATTATTTTTGACAAATGCATTGGCTATTCAATACATTTTCTGATTCCATATAATACAAAGTACTATTTTTTTTTCAATTTCATTAATGTATGACAATGATGCTTGAGCAGGGTTGCTTTAATTCTGTAGATTGCTTTGTGTAGTCTGGACATTTTAACCATGTTGATTCTACCCTGCCATGAGCATGATATGTTTTTCTATATGTTAGCTTCTTCAGCTATTTATTTTCTCAGAGTTTCACATTGCTTTTTATAAAGAGCTTTCACATCCTTTGTTAGGTAAATTCCAGATATTTAATCTTCTTTGGCACTATTGTAAAATAAATAGCATCTTTGTTTTTTCAGCTTGACTATTGTTGACCTATATAAAATCTACTGACATGTAAGTATTGATTTTGTATCTTGAAAGTTTGTTGTATTCCTTTATTACTTCTAATTGTTTTGAAGTTCAGTCCCTGGGATTTTCCATGGAGATGTATAATGTCATCATTGAAGAGTGAGAGTTTGGACTCTTTTCATACTATTTGGATACACTTGATTGCCTTCTCTTGCCTGATTGCAATGGCTAAGACTTCTATTTCTATCTTAAATAGCCACAAAGACAGTGGGCATCCTTGCCTCCTTCCTGATCTGAGTAGAAATGTTTGTAATTTTACACCATTCAATATGACATTGGCTATGGGTTTGCTGTAAATGGCCTCTATCATTTTAAGAAATTTCTCTTCTTTGCCTATTTTTTTTTAAGAATTCTAATAGTGAATTCTGATAGCTGAATATCAGCAAAGGCTATTTCTGCATCAATTAAGAGAATCACATGGTCTTTGTTTTTTATATTATTTATATGATGTATTATATTTCTAGATTTGCATATATTGAACCAAACCTGTAACATGGGAATAAAACCAACTTTATCATGATGTATATTTTTTTGATGTGTTGTTGAATTCTATTTGCTAAAATCTTATTGAATATTTTTTCATCAATATTCATTAATAATATTTGTCTATCATTTTCTTTCTTCTTTGGATCTTTTTCAGGTTTGGTTATCATGGTAATATTTTCTTGATAGAGTATGTTAGGAAAAATTTCTTCTTTTTCTATTCTTTGTCAAACATTGTATAGTATAGGTACTAGTACATCTTGAAAGGTTTGATAGAATACATCTTAGCCCATGAGATGGAGCCTTCTGTGAGCTGTGCTGGAACAGCACTCTACCAAGAGTGACAAACTGAAACTCTGTTGAAGAAGAAGAAGAAGAAGGAGGAGGAGGAGGAGGAGGAGGAGGAGAAGAAGGATCATCCTACTTCAGTGTGTCTATGCATTTTTACCATCTGGAATGCAGTTTGAGTCACACTACTGTACAAAATCTCAACATTTATGTAAACCTAGTGACTGAAATATCAGCCATTAATGTAACTAGTTAAGCACAAATGGGAGAACAATAATTTGTCTGTGAGAGGATGGCTAAGAATGTCCTGGATCAAACATTTGCATGCAACTAGCTGAATTGAGCATAAAAGTCCCTTGAGTATCATTGACTAGAAACCTGGATCCCATGACAGAAGGAAAGAATATGTCCCGTGACATATCATCCATGGATGATATCACAATGGGTATTGCCCTGGCTTATGATATTTAAGCTTAATTATATACCTGCTAAGTATGCATAGTTGCTGTCCGGGTTTGTTGTTGGGTTGTAATTCTTACAAAGAGTGGAATTCTCTTCACACTTAAGTACTGTTTCCTATGGTGTACATATACCACAGTTTGTTGATCCAATCGTGGATTGATGGGCACTTGGGCTTCTTCCATGACTTGGCGATTATGAATTGGGCTGCAATAAACATTCTGATACAAATGGCTTTGTTGTAATGCGATTTTTGGTCATCTGGGATACAGGTGAATCTTTCTAAGAGTAGAATGTGAACGTTTTAAAGCAATAACTGAGAAAATGACATGAAGGCTGTTTTGACCAGTTTGATGGAAGTAGTTCAGAATGCATGTGAAAACCCCACACTGTACCCCAGAAGTGCATTAATGTACATAGTTAACATTCAATTAAAAAATAAAAAATAAAAAAAAAGTACTGTTTCCTAAATTTTGTTTGTAACCATAGCCAAAATATTCAACATCCCATTATTTACTTTTCAGGTCATGGATTTGTAATGAATTGGAAGAGAGTGGTTTATACCTAGCACTGCCCTGGGATGTTAGAGAAGAAAAAATTGAGCCCAACAATCGTACAATGATTTCACAGCCCTAAATGGTATGTCACACAATTCCCAGTTCTACTATTCATTATGTTTTATTCCTTGTCTAGAAGTGGGTTGTTTTGTAAGGTATGTGTCCCACTGGATGTTCCCTCTAGAAATATGGTGTGGAACTGTGTTCATTAGTGTACTCCTTAACTGCAGTGATTTATGATGATCATCGTAAATGTCACTCTATGTTTAAATTTCCATCATTCCTGAATTCAGTTCTAGGTGTGTCTGAACATTTGGCTTCTTGGCCATAATGTACATTGAAGAGTTTTCTTTGCTCACACGTATAGGACATAATAGCTAAGGAAAACTGATAAAGCTGAAATATATCCATGCATAGTTGTGGTGATCTACAATCACCCATATTTAAAACAGTACTGATAGAATCCCTATGTTTCACCTGGGTCTGAGGATTTGACAATCTTCAACGTCCCCATAAGCTCATTTCATAAGTATAGCTCAATGACTTATCCCATGCCGGACTACAATATTTCAATAGTCTGGACAAGGAAATTTGGACAGATCCCCTAAGCTACCATCTTAGCGGCAAGGCTGAAAACAGAAAGAATACCTCTGCCCTAATCTCCCACTGGGTTGCTAATCAAACGGAAAGGGTAGTTAAGTATTGTGTCCTTTACTTATAGTTCCAGCTACTCCAGAGGAAGAGGCAATAAGATCACTTCAAACAGAGAGTTGAATGTCATTTTTTTACAAGGCTACTGTTATGGATAATCTTGCCTTGGGAACAGAGTGAGAGTAGCTCTCATAAAACAAAAAATATATATATATTTATATATATATTTATAATATTTATTTATATATATTTATATATTTCATATATATATGAAGGAAAGATAGAAAGAAGGAAAGATATAAATATAGATAAACAAAGAAGAGATTTAAGAAAAGAAGGAAGGAAGGAAGGAAGGAAAGAAGGAAGGAAAGAAGGAAGGAAGGGAGGAAGGAAGGGAGAAAGAAAGGAAGGAAGGAAAGAAAAAGAAAAAAGGACATTTTTCTAGGTCCAGTTTCTAAGAACCAAATTATGAGGAAAGGTCAATTGGCAGATGAAATACAGGAGTACAAAAAGCATGTATATTTTGGTGCCAGGAACAATGAGTCAGGACAAGTTCATTTGTGTTTCTTTTCTTAGGAGACTGCTAGTAGACCTGATGTGTAGGGGTTGGCCAAAGATGTCTGGTCCTTGTTCTTGGACTTATTGGCGTAAGGAATTATTCACCCAGATTGAAAACTGCAACAAAAACGGTGAAGTGTATAATCTGGATAGTATACTGTGAAAAAAAAAAAAAAGTAAAATGACTTTGGTCAAGATTTCACTGTGTGGACAGTATAATATGACTGCATGAATCTAAGATACAAAAAGATCACAGTTCTCTAAAATTTGAACTCTTAAATAATAGGAGGTAGAAAAAATTTTTCCTATAAGACAATAATTTCTCCAGTTGACATTTAATTTAGGGGAAAGTTTTCAACAGTAGATCCATGGTCAAAAGTAAACAACAACAACAAAAATAATAGTCATGAGGTAAAAAATGCACCTGTCATCCCAGCTACTCAGGAGACTAAAAGAAGCAAATCATCTAACTTCAGGTGTTGGAAGTTGCTGTCATCTATAGATGCCACAGAACTTTACTAAGTGTGATAAAGTAAGTCTCTGTCTCAAAAAAGAAAAGAAAAAAGGAGGAGTCACTATAATACAAATTATTTTCTCCATTTATTTATTGAGACAAGCGTCTTCGTTTCTTACCAGTGGTAGAGTACCCTAGTATCATAGCTCACAGAAAACTTCAAGTGTTCTCGTCAAGAGAAACTATTCCTTCAGCTAGCATGCCAGGAGCCTGCATAAAATCCAGCAGTTTTCTTTTATTAAGAGATGGGTATCTCCCTAGTGCTGAGGCTGGTCTCCAGTTTAGAAGCTCAGACAATCCACTTGACTGATCCGCCCTAATTGTAAAGATGAGAGGCATGCAGAACCACTCTTGGCCACAAAACTTGTTTTTTTTTTTTAAATTGAATGATAACTATGTACATTAATGCACTTCTGGGGTACAGTGTGGGATTTTCACATGCAATCTGAAATACTTCCATCAAACTGGTCAACACAGCCTTC
>CAUYTI010116753.1:0-27704 GCA_963575145.1 Galago senegalensis
CACGTACACATTATTAATTAACAAGCAAAGCAGTCATACTATTTTCTTAAAGTTAGTTCAACCTTCAAAAAGACATAAAGTTTGAAACCTAGAGACAGCTGCAAAAGGGAGTTTGTCTAAAGACTTGAGATTACCAAGAGAGGAGTAAAACCTTTGAAGTTACCCTATACACTCATTATAGAAAGCAGATTTATGGCTTCTGTCTCTGGCAACCTGGAGGCCTACGTATTCCGATAAGAGTTCACTTATCAACCCCTAGGCTGTGTCTCTGCAGAAAAGTTTTTAACCCTTTCTTTGCAGGCTTAATAGCCACATGGCCAGGGTCACTGGAGATGGGTTTTTATGCCCTAATCCCCAGGCCCTGTTCCATGCTGACCAGGGATACCGGGTCATCAACAGAGTTGCCTTCCACAGAAGTCTGTCCACCTGCCTCTGGAGCTTAAAGGGAGCACATAGTTTGTGAAGGAGCACACAGCTGTGGGATTTTACCCCACACAATGTGTTGATTTTTTATGCATCTGACGTGGTTACATCAAACCAATCACCATAGCTTTGGCCTCATTTACTTGATTATTGTGTTAAGATGTTTATGTTCTACACTTGACAGATTTGACTTGTGCCCTTGCAATATGCTCCATAGGTGTGGTCCCGCCTTTTACCCTCCCTCTGTCAACCCTCTCCCTCCCCTCCCTTCCCACTCCATTTCTCTCCTTCATCCTGGGCTATAGTTGTGTTCTATCTTTCATAAGAAAGTGTGAGTAAATATAAGTTGGTTTTATATAAGTACTGAGTACATTGGATACTTTTTCCTCCATTCTTTAGATAACTTTACTCAGGAGACTATATTCCAGGTCCTTGTATGTAAACACAAAAGGCTCCTAACATGTCATCAGGATCCCTATTCCTTGGAAAATCAGCTTGTCTAGGTCTGTTTCCTCCTACAACAGAATACCAAAATAAAATATTTTTAATTCCATTTGCTATCTTGGACACAGGGTAAGAATATGAGTTCTGAAGCCAGACTGCTTAAGCTTGGGGATCAGTTCCTCTTCTTATTAGCTGTGCAATCTTAGGCAAGCTATTTAACCTCTCTATACATCAATGTCCTCATTTGTGAAATGAGATAAGTAAGAAATCCAGGCTCATAGAGTTGTTTCAAGGTTGAACAACTGGTCACATCCAACACAGAGAATCAGTATTTGATGTAGTAAGTGCTCAGTAACTATGTAAGTCATCCTTGGTCTAACTGGAAAACATTGTTACAATTGGGAAAACTAAAGGGTGGAATACAATATTTACCAGTCTTTATGTGCTCAATCATACACTTACCAGAAACAGATAAACTGGACAACAAACACAATGGAGAGAATATATTTGAATTTCTTCTTACCTGGGACAAAGACAGAAGTTGATCATAACCTTTCTATTGTTTATCATGAGTGGACTCTTTCAAGACACTGACCTAAATGAATCATTTGTTCCAGAAAAGACCTGGATGGTTTCTTTGGTCTTAAATTTGGTCTTAAAGTTATTTCAAGCACATAACATATCTTCAGGTTGAAATTCAATCCTTCTTTTGTCTTTGGGAGACTCTTAAAGGGGAAAATCAGTAGCTAAAACATGTCTTTAACAAACTTAAATTGTTCCCCAAATCCTTATTTTTAATTTGATCTTTCCTCATTATCCAGAGGTCTATCCAAAGTCATCGGGAAATCAAAACCCAGCTATTACTTATACAAATAACCTGGAATTTGATATCTAAGAGAGATCAAGAAAATAGGAACAAGACAAGGAATTATGAACTTGAGACTGTCTTCAAGTGGAAAGTTTCCAGAAAAGAGGAATGCTTCGTGCCCATTTGTTCTGGATTACAGCATTTAATTTTATTAGTAATAAATAGTGCAAGCTTTTATTTTCAAGGTTGTTTTGTTTTGTTTTTCCTTTTTTTTTTTCTTTTTCTTTATTTTGTTTCTTTAGCAAACTGAGTTCACAGTTTCAGATTTCCTGAACTAGTTTTAGGAAATTGGAAGTAAAAATTATCAAGTAGGAAGGATTTTAACTGGACAAATTCATAGAGATGAAATGGAAAATACCTGGGTCTAAAAGACCTCAGGAAATAGGGTGCTAGCAACTCAAAATACTCAGATGTGAAAACACATCATAAACTTGAAGATTCTTCAAATAAATGTGATCTCTGGAATTTGGGTGTATTAAAATATCTCTTGAGATGAATTCACTTGCTGTTGAGGCGTTATTTGCTCATCCAAACAGCTCCAACTGTTTCAGGAGCTGTGGATGGGCAGAGAATGGATAGCAACACCACTGCTGCCCACTTTGTAGATCTTCTTTCTAGTTAGGGTAGAAAACTACAAATAAACAAAAACAATGTAAATATGTCAAGGATGATAAAAATGTTCTGAGAAAAAAGAGCAGATGGTGGCAGATCTGGGCCTGTTTGCCCTGCGACTCCAAATAACCCCACACCCAGCTAATTTTCAGAAATATTCACTTAAATTGTCCAGAACTTCAGATCAGTTCTATAAACATTCTTAAAACTAAATATTATCTTAAAAACTGTGCTTAAGCTATAAAGATACTAATGTTCTCATCATACAAACCTGTCCCTCAAAACCCAAAATCTATAAATATTTATAAGTGACTACTAAATAATTTCATTCTCTTACCCTGGACACACCCCTGACTTCATCCCTCCCAGTGTAAAAAGAAGCCTGATGAAGCCGCTATTTCCTTGTTTACCCTGAAGTACTTTTTAAAGTTTATCTTCCAGCTCGCCAATCTCAGCGGTTAGGGCCCCAGCCACATGCACCGAGCCTGGTGGGTTCCAACCTGGCCCAGGCCTGCTAAATAACAATGACAACAACAATAAGAAAAATAGCCGGGCTTCATGGCAGGCACCTGTAGTCCCAGCTACTTGGGAGGCAGAGGCAAGAGAATCGTTTAAGCCCAAAAATTTGAGGTTGCTGTGAGCTGTGACTCCACAGCACTCTACTGAGGGTGACATAGTTAGACTCTGTTTCAAAAAAGAAAAAAAGTAAATAAATAAATAAAATATATCTTCCAATATTCCAGTAACAGACCAGTCCCAGACCAAAAGACTTACTCTTCTGGCCTTAGACCCTCTACTCAAGTTAACTTTTTCAAGGACTGTAACAGATGACCTTTAATCTCTGTCATGACATGCCCAGCCACCTCCCAATCTGCACTCTAAATTATTTTGTAAAAGACCCCTTGCCCTACTTCCTAAAACCTACATACATTCCAGCGGTCCCTGCCCATCCAGGGCTGAGAACAGGGGTGGTGAGTGCTGCCCCTGTAGGTGGAGCCACCCTGGGTGTCAGCGCCTCTGGGTGAGTTCACCCAAAGGGCAGCACTGGAGGGCAGAGTCGGGGGAGGCAGACGCTGCTCCCTCCACCGCCCTCGGCAGCATCTGCAGTGGGGCTGCGTCTCTTCACTGCAGCAGCTTCTGCTGCACCAGTCCTGCTCTGGCCAGGCAGCATAGGTGCCCCTCCTTCATGCAGGGCGGGGGTCAGTGATCTCCTACTGATCTCAGCTTCTGAGTTCTCCCAGTGTCTGGTCCCTGTTTGACGTTTCAGTCTCTGCCATCACACGTGTCATTAATTTTCTTCATTAAGTCACCCATTAGTTTCAGATGCTAAGAATGACTGCTATTTTCCTAGTTGGCACTGGACTTTGGGTTAGAGAATGGAGAGAGAGGAGCGTGGGGTGTTCTGGAATGGATTGCACAGCTAGAGAGCCTGATGAAGACCTGAGATCTAAATCTGAAGGAGGAGAGCAGGCAAGTCACATCTTGGGAAAGAGTTCTCCTGGGAGATGACAGTGAGTTAAAGGCACTGTGGGGAGAATGTGCTGTACTTAGTCACAGGACAGTGAAGAGACTCACTCCTATGGCTGGAGAGAACTCAGGCAGAGGTGGAAGGAGGGTCAGGGAAGGATGAGGTTGGAGAAGTGTCAGGGAGGTGGGTCCTGGGAAGTCTTACAGGGCGTTACACAGACTTTGGATTTGAAGAGGGGTAGCAGATAGAAGAACCTCCCTGAGGACAATAAACCACAGGACCAAAGAGTAGAAACCCATCTGTTGAGAGGCCACTGCCACAGTCTGGCTGAGCAATGATGATGGCAGCAAGAGAGAAATAGTCCGAGGTTCTGTTCTGAAGGTGGAGACAAGATTTGCTAACGGGTCGGATGTGGGATGTGTTATGAAGAGCAGAGTTAGGCATGACCCAACTCTTTTTTTCTGAACAAGTGAAAGAATGGAGTGTCCATTCTACGAGTTGACAGTGTGTGGGGAGTGGGGGGGACACCTCTGAGGAGGAATTCAAGATACCCAGTAGGGGTATGACATACAGGTGTGAAGTTCAGACAAGAGACTGAGCATAGAGAAGTTACATCTGGGAGCCGTCATTATGCAGAGCCGTTGGTTTTCAACTGTGTGTCATGTGTCGTGAGAGGGTCTCAGGTGTGCTGTGAACATGTTTAAAGGTCGGTAAATTATTTTCAAAAGTTTAAGGCATAATAAATATATTCTTTTTTCTACCCTTTTTTTGGTCAATATAATTTAAGTGTGCTGAGAAAGTTTAACTATAGATTCAAGTGTTCCATGAGATTAAAATGGTTGAAAAACACTGATGGAGAGACAGAGGACGGTGTTAGGTCACCTCGGTGGTGACCCAGATAGAGACAAAAAGAAATTGAGACGTGATCCCCAGTGATTACTTAACAAAGCAAAGTTAAACTTTGTTTTGTTCATTTTTTTTTTATCCCACAGCAATTCCATAGAACATTGAACATACACACGTCCTTGCCGGTGGACAGCCACTCATTCTCCCGGCTGTCACTGAACTCCAGACTTCACCTTGTATGACTTGCCAGGACTCTGAACCCTTCTAGGGGACTCTTCAAACCACAGCCTGGGCATGTTTTGCAGGATGAGGGATGGCAGGGTGGAGGGCGCTGGCCCTGACTTCCCAGATTTAAACAAGGTAAAATATTCAAAAGTACATGAAATCATCTGTGTCAACAATGTAGGCCAGGGTTTTATTTCATAAACATATAAAAAGACGGTACATTTTTTATTACCAGGGAAAAATTTACTAAGTGAGAAACTTTGGTCCTGCTATCTTGAGAGGAGACCTGTCACCTGCACAAGGCAGGAGAACTCTGCCTCCCCTCCTGCTAACTATTTTGAGCAGAGTTTCTGGCTATGTGGGGTATTGAAACTTTATTTTAATGAGCATTACAAACATGATTGACATTTTTCTGTTTTCTATAAGAATGGAATTTTTTAAATAAACAACAAAAAGAATCAATTAAAAACCTTTGCATTAGAGAAAACACTTCTTTTAAAGTGAAACTCACTGGAACATTTCCCACCTCAGTCATTGCCTTCAAATTAGGAAAGCATTGCACTTCAGACTTAACTCCTGGCAGCAAGGACAGCGCACTGTCAGAGACAGTGTCTCCACTGTCACAGACACTTTGTCTCCACGTTAGTTCCACAAACATCATCATAATAGCCTTACTGAACACTTACAACACGTGATAATCCCTTTATTGTCATCTCCTCTGTCCACATCCTGTCACAATCCTGTGAGGGTAGGCATTGTTGCCGTTTCACAAATGAAGAAATGATGCTGAGAGATTATTCTTCTTGCCTCAGGTCACATAACAAATATTAAGACCTAAATTCTGTCTTATATACGGCATTTGCCTTTTCCATTTTCTCATGACTATGAAGGTTCTAGCCTTCCATTCTGGCCCACACTCACCACCAGCAGCACTCAAAACAAAACCCAGACTCCTTCACACAGGTATCTGCTTACCTACGAGAAGCTGAGGCTCCTGGTCACCTCCGGACTTGCAGCAGCACCCAGCAGGCTCCGTTGCAATGTGCTTCCTGGCTCTTCTGCAACAGGTTTCACCAAAGTTCTGATTTCATGATTGCTGTGGTTTATTTTCTCAATAAAGGAAAGTAAAAAAGAAAGAACGCGGTACATTCCCCCATTAAGCAATCCGGCAACAGACCAAGTGACACAGATGGTGACCTAGGTTACGCTGGACTCTGTGGCACCTGCATCAGTCCACAAAATTGTTCCTGCAGAATGCAGCTGTCAAAGAGGCTCTGAAGAGCCCGAGGATGTCTCAGCTCTCTGTCCTCTCAACCCGGGATCCCGTATTTCACAGTAATAAACAAGGCTAAAAAACACTTGGAAGTTACTTGCCTAGAACAACATATGCAAAGAATGCCAACAGAGGCAGTATAAAGGTTGCATTTCACTAAGTGTTTTCATAATTATCTTTGGTTCCCAAGATAATCTTTCAAGGTAAGAATGAAAATTCTGGGGCTGAGCTTGACTCAGGGGTTAGGGTGCCAGACACATGCACCAGGGCTGAGGGTTCAAACCCGGACCAGGCCTGCTAAACAACAATGACAACTACAACAAAAAAATAGCCAGGTATTGTGGTGAGCACCTGTAATCTCAGCTACTCGGGAGGTTGAGGCAAGAGAATCACTTAAGTCCAAGAGTTTGAGGTTGCTGTGAGCTGTGACACCATGGCACTCTACTGAGGACAACATAGTGAGACTCTGTCTCAAAAAAAAAAAAAGGAAAAGAAAATTCTGGGGCTGAGAAATCCCTTTTTATTCATTTACAGAGCAGAAAAATAAGATACACAATTAAGCTCATGACAAAGATGGAATTCATATTTAGATAACCTGGCTTCTCGTCTTCTGTTCTTTTTACCACAATTCTTTTCTATATAAACAACCTTTGCCTTTCCTCCTTATATTTCTGTTGTTGAAAATCATCTATTTTTATCTTCATAAAAGTTCGTAAGTTCCCATCTTAAATGATTCATTCTTCATAAGTTCCCGTCTTAAATGATTTCCCCCCACTTTGTATGTGTGTGTGTGTATAAATATTTTTATTTAGAAAAATCCAAGGGGTACAATGTTGTTTGTTAATGGATGAATTACACCATTTTTTCAGAATAGTGTACGCTGTACCCGACAGGTAGATTTTCCCCTCACCCCCCTTCAAACCTCCCTTGCTCTTAGCTTCCAATATCCATACACCTCTGGATGACCATACGTATCCTGCATTTAGCTCCCACTTACAAATGAGAACGTTCCCGAAATACTTCACTTAAGATAAGGGTCTCCAGTTCCCTCCACGTAGCTGCAAGATCAATACAGTGTCCAATATCAGAGAGACCTCAAGGAACATGTGTCGGACTGAAATAAACATTCTCTCACACTTTCGTGATCTTGCTCAGGCCTTCGTGTTCCCCAGATTTATGCAGTAAGACACAAGCCCAAGGTACCCACAGTGGTGTGGAGAATATTAAAAGGCATTTTATTATCTTACATAACACAAAGAAGAGGAGCATTCAGTAAATTTATAATTTAACACCCAAAGACCTAACTGCCAATAACCTGAGGGATCCTGAGATACTGGATGGAAGCAGGCCTTCATGGGAGCAGGTGTTCACAAAATCACAGAGCTGCAGCTTCCTCGGGAAGTCACAGTCTGAAAGCCCAGGACCGTTTCCTCTCAGCATCTCGATGGAAGAGGCTGGAGCCCAGCGCTGACTGCCACCTGCTGCCCGGGTGACACTCCCCTGGAGGGACTGCCTTCCCCTGCCCGGCGGAGCCTCTCTCCTGCTGCCTGGGCTTGTCTGCACCCCTCCGGCAGAGGCTTGGTTGCAGCCTGGCTGCCCTGGGCTGCCTTGGACTTGAAGTTTAGACGTCCAGGCCTCCCTTTTCTACATTTCAGTTTTCCGTGGCTTGTTCCTCCTGTCATACTGTCAGTAAATTGAGCTTAAACTCTGAAACCTACTCCTCTTTAGAGGAAGGTGGGATAACTGAGCTATATTCCATTTGAACTCCAGTGACTACAAAGGAAAGTAATCCACACCTTTTAATATCTATGCAGAAGGGGCCACCTTTCTCCTGGAAAACATAGAGCTATTTTAACAATTTCTTCCTTGGAGCAGTAATTCTCAATTCTGGATGCACCCTTAGAATTATACTGAAAGTTTTTAAAAGATTGATAATTGGGCTCCTCCACTATAAGCCAATTAATTCTCACTCTCAAAAGGGTGGGCTTGAGAGCCTGCCTTTCTGACAAGTTCCTGTTGGTCCACGGGACTTCTTTGAGTGGCACCAACTTTCTAAAATAGTGATTGGCAAATGTTACTGTGCATCAAAATTCCCCAGAGGGGGTTGTGCCCCGCTGCTCGATTTTCTTATTCAGTTGATCTTGACTGAGCCTGAGAATCTGTATTTCTAGAAAGTTCCCAGGCTACATTGATGGTGATGGTCTGTGAAAACCACCATAGTTTGTGCTGCTTCTGCCTCAACCACTGGCATTTTTTCTTATTCTTATTCAACTGTGGCTACAAGAGTGAAAAACTAAGAGCATAAGGGGTTAGACCAAGGACGACAGCTGGAGGTCCCCTAAGCCTTTTAGGGTTCTCTGGTTAGATTTCATAAATTTAGCTTCATGACTTGGATTAAGGCAGATAGCTGGCTCCTCAGTCCAACAATCCCCATCTGTGTGCCACACATTCGCCAAATAGGAGCTGTCCTCACATTCACTTGAATTTCCTCATAAGAAAATAGGCTCCTCCCTTGGCTGGGCTAAGGGTCTAGAACATGGGGCTGTGTGGTTACAGCCCATTGTGAAATAGCTTTCCCAGAAAAGACCAGCACCCGCCTGAACTCTGAGGTTCAGGAATCTGAAGCATACAGACCCCCATTAAATCAATTCGACAAACTACGTGGGAAAAGGATTTGCCCATAAAGAAGTCTGAGGACACAAGCAGCATTCTCTCTTTATTGTGATTCCTGATGTGACTGTCTGGCTGGTCAGGGGAATGGGAAGTGCCTGTTTGTGAGACAATTCCTGATTCGTTCTTCTTGCCCAAGGACGGCTGCTGTTAATTACTTCCCTGTTGTCACTCTTGGGCTCTAAGTGAAGGAAGGAGAGAGCAAGGTAAACATAAACTCCAATGTTTATGGACACCCAAGAGTCACTAGCCAACTGCTGGTGCCAGCCAGACTTAGCTGGGAGTGGGCGGTGACTAGAGAAGGTGAATCTACCAAGGAGGGTCAAACCTCACGCTTCTAGAGCTTGAGAGCAACCAGTTTCCACAAATCTCCACAGGGTTATTAGAAGACAGCACCTCCATGACCAGAACATACAACCAGATCACAGAACTAGACACCTTGAGGTCACTCCCTCCTAAGCACAGACCTGCATCAGCTCTATCTGGACCTCTCATAAAATTGATCCTTAGGTGAGTGGGCCCAGAAGGTCAGGTCTGGTTTTCACAGTTTTCTGAACCTAAATCTTTGAATCTTGAGCATTATTTCAAATAGTCCATGCACCACCTAGTGAAAACTTTAGTGAGGTCAGAAGGTGCTGGTTTTGTTTGTTGACTGTCTCTTGCTCTGTTACCCATGGGGGCTGGAGTGCAGAGGCCTGCTCATAGCTCGCTGAACCCTCAAACTCCTAGACTCAAGTCATCCTTCTGCCTCAGCTCCCCAGTGACTGGAACTGCAGGCGCCCACCACAACATTAGGCCTGACTGTTGTTTAATAAAGGAGAAAACACAGACAGGTCTCGCAGGGTCTCGTGCCTGTAATCCTAGCACTCTGAGAGGCAGAGGTGAGTGGGTTGCTTAAGCTCAGGAGTTTGACACTAGTCAGAGCAAGACTGAGACTCCAAGCCGGGTGCAGTGGCTCATGCCTATAATCCCAGTGCTTGGGAGGCTGAGGGGGTGGATTGCCTGAGTTCATAGGTTTGAGACCACCCTGAGCCAGAGCAAGACCCCATCTTTAAAAAGTTAGCCAGGCGTTGTGGCAGGTGCCTGTAGTCCCAGCTACTTGGGACGCTGAGTCAAGAAGATTGCATGAACCCAAGAGTTGGAGGTTGCTGTGAGCTATGATGGGCCAGGGGCACTCTACCTAGGATGACCCAGTGGGACTCTATCTCAAAAAACAAACAAACAAAAAAGAATGAGACCTCATCTCTACTAAAAATAGAAAAACTAGCCAGATGCTGTGAGGGGTGCCTATAGTTCCAGTTACTCTGGAGGATGAGGTAGGAGGAACACTTGAGCTCAGGCGTTTGAGGTTGCTGTGAGCTGTGATGCCACCACACTGTATCAAGGGCAACAGAATGAGACTCTGTCTCAAAAAAAAAATAGTAATAATAAAAGGAGAAAACACAAACACACACATAAGCTACTCCAGTATTTTGCTAATTTTAACACACATATGAATCACCAGAGATCTTGGTAAAATGCAGATTCTGATTGAAGATGTCCTGGAGTAGCAACTGAGATTCTGCAAACTCCCAGGTGATGTCCACATTGATGTTCTCCAAACAACACATAGAGTAGAAAGGAGCTATTCCACCTGAACTAGTGCTTTAGACTGAGAGCTGCTAAAGTGTCAAAAGAAAAGGTGGAAGAACTTTTTTTTTTTTTAAGAGACAGAGTCTCACTTTGTCACCCTCAGTAGAGTGCTGTGGTGTCACAGCTCACAGCAACCTCCAGCTCTTGGGCTTAGGAGATTCTCTTACCTCAGCTCCCAAGTAGCTCCCGAGTAGCTGGGACTACAGGTGCCCACCACAATGCCTGGCTATTATTTTGTTGCAGTTTGGCTGGGGCTGGGTTCAAACCCTCCATCCTTGGCATATGGGACCAGCACCCTACTCACTAAGCCATAGGCGCTGCCCACAGAAGAATTTGTTAACATTTTTTTTTTGTCTACATAAGTCACACACACAAAAAAAAAAAACTCAGAAAATTTTGAGCACATAAAATTTTAAATTTCTACATGGCAAGCAAAAATACTATAAACAAGGCAAAACAGGAAAAATATTTGCTTATGGAAACGGATGCTTCCTTCCTTAATGTGGAAAGCTCTTTTAACATCAGTAAGAAAATGACCAGTGAGTCTATAAAAACAAGGGTCCAATGACTGGAACAAACAGTTCCATGACCGGTGTAAAGAAGGCTTACATACAAATCTATGCCCAACTTGACTCAGACTTTAAAAAATAAGATAAATGTCACTGAGATCTTTTTTTAACCTCTCAGAATTCAAAGTTTGTTGTTTTCTTACTCCCTAACATGTGACGTTGATGAGAATATAGGATAAGAGGTGGTCCCCTGGCCCACCACTGCAGGTGTGTGTAAACTGTTGTGATGTAATTGATGAACAATTAAAATGCACACGCCTTTGGACCCAGTCAATACCACTCCTACGAAGTGATTTTAAGGCTAGGTTTGCATATATATCCAAAGTTGCATAACCACAGAGAACCACTGTAGCATTGTTTTTAATTGTTAAGTTATTGGAAATAAGTAAATATACATTAAACAAATCAGTCCTTTACTGATGGACTGATTAAATGATTATACATCCGTACACCTGAATATGATGCAACTATTAAAAAGAGTGACATAATTCTAGATCACTAATATTAAGAGATCTGTAGGAATTTGATGAAAATCAAAAATTTTTGCTCCATAATAGACCCCCGTTAAAAAGATAAAAAGAGAAACTACAGACAAGGGGAAAAGCACATATCTGGCAGAGGCTTCATATCTGGAATACACAAAGAGCTCCCCAAACTCAGTTTAAGAAATCCTAGTAGAAAGTGAGCAAGACATTTCAGAGAGGAGGGTATTTGGACAGCAAATAAGTACAGGAGAAGATACTCAATATAACCACTGGGAAAATGCAAAGTAAGGCCTCAGTAAGGTATTGCCACACACCTAGTAGAACAGCTAAAATAAAACTAGTGACAGTACCAAATACCAGTGAGGATACCGAGACCCTGATGTCGCACACATTGCTGGTAGGAATGTAAAATTATATGCTTGGGAAAATAGTTTGGCAGTTCAAAAAAATAAATAAACATGTTAGGCAGCAATTGCACTCCTGGGCATTTATAACAGAAAAATTAAAAGTTACATCCACACAAAGATCAGTAAACAATTGTGCATAGCAGCTTTTTTATAACAGTCAAAAAACTGAAAACAACCAGTATGTCCATTAACAGGGGAATTGTTACACTATAACACACCTATGACAGGGAACGCCACTCAGCTATTAAAAGGGGTAAACTATTGACACACCAAACAATCTGGACAGATCTCAAGGACACTATGCTAAGTAGAAAAAGCCAATCTCACAAAGTCATGTACTATATGATTCCCTTTCTATTATTTTCTCTGAATGACAACTGTAGAGATGGAAAACAGATTAGTGACTTCCAGGGTTTAGAGATGGGGGCAGGTTGTGGGGATGGGACAGGGGTAATTTCAAAAGGACAACACAAGGGCCATCTTTGTGGAGATGGACTAGTTCTGACTCTTGATTGCAATGGCGGTTACATGAATCTAACAAGTGATAAAATGAAAGCGATATACGCACGTTGGTTGTACCAAGGTCAGTTTCCTGATTTTGGTATCCTGTTACAATTATGTAAGATGCAGCCATTGGGGGACTGGGTAAAGTGTCCTTGTGCCATCTCTGTATTACCTTTGCAACTTCAAGGGAATCTATAATCACTTTTAAGTAAAAAGTGTTTAAAAAAAATGAAAAGCATGCAGACATTCACGTTAAATTTCACATTTACTTTGAGTATTGAATAAAATCTCTAAGACAAACTAAGAAAGAGCCAAGGTCAAGAATGATGTATGTAATGTGCTCCTATTTTTTTTAGAAAGGCTATATATGCACTTGCACATACTAATATGCATATATATATGCACATATCTGTATACAGAAATTTCCTATGTGACGTCCAAGAAACTAATAGCAAAAGCCATGGTTAGGGGAAGCTAAAGCACAAGACTTTTTTTTTTTAGACAGAATAAAAGAATTTTAATTGATTCATCACAGAATCACTAGACAAAATGGTTAAAATTTTTAAAGCATTTTTAAAGGTGATAGAGACTCTAATTGCTCAGAGACAACAGGCATAAACACTACCAAAAGTGAGAAAATCAGAGCTTGTAGTCACTAATTATAGGCATTCAATAAATGCTAATTATTGTTATTATCTTTCTTCTTCCTTACATTCTTATCTGTCTTATGCAAAGGGGAACAAAAGGTTTGTGGTAGACTAATTTATTTGTATTAACCCTACTACTGAAAAAAAAAATCACAAAAACAGTTTTAAAATCATGTTAGCTTACCCAATATATGACATGACTTCCTCTTAAAACACGGTAAGTCACTCATAGGTCAACAGCTCAAACACCAGCCAGGCCAGACAGGTAAGGTAAACATACAAATTGGACCAGGCTATTACTTAGGCAAAGGTTAAAACTATGGAAAACTGAAAAGAATACTCAGACAAAACAGTAAAATGCAAATATTTGCAAGAAGTGACCTTGGCCAAGCAAAACGCGTCTCTCTCTATTCCACCGTCTCCCAATAGTGACTCATGCGAGGAAGCCTGTTCCACTGTAGACAGGTGTACATTAGGGTGACCAGACGTCCCGATTTTGGCAGGACAGTCCCGCTTTCCAACAATTTGTCCCGCGTCCTGCGTGTTTTAAAAAAGTCCCGATTTTTTGAAAGAATGCATAAACGGGCTGGAGAACAAGAAGGGAATATACGGTTTTTGGCTGCCATATGGCTATTTCTCCAGCATATGAGTTTTATATTATTTTTATTAATTTTATAATGTTAAACTGTAATAAATAATTGCTGAGAAGTGATTATCGAGAACTGCTTATCAAAGTTTGCATTGTTGTCAGTCCCTGCCCGCCCCGGCTCCGCCCCCGCTCCCCCCCCCCCCCATGTTGTCCTGCCTTACAGATGTTAAAATCTGGTCTCCCTAGTGTACTGTGCTAGAAAGTTCTTTATACTGAGTTGACTTTTCCCTCAGGCTATTTCCCCTTATAAGTCTTAGATCTGAGCAGTTTCTTCACAATGCGTCTCAGCGGATTTGGTTTCCAAGCACACCTGCTGGTTTCCAGTGCAGTAAGAGTCAGTTTAACGAGTGGCTAAGGCAATGTAGTCGTAGGCAACGTAACTCAAGTTTGTCAGAAAGACCAGGATTAAATCCCACCCCTATCATCTAAAAACTCTGGGGCACTAGAAAAGTTAATCTTTTCCATATGTCTACATTCAAAATGAGAGTAATGAAAATGCTCAGTTTATAGAGTTGCCGTGAAGATTAAAAGTAGAAAAGCATGAGATGCTTAGTAGATGTCACATGAAGTGTTCCGTCAGAAAACAATTACAACCAAAGTTATGTTGAGAAAATTGTTCAACTTGCTTGGATTTCGTGAGAGTAGGAGATGAGCCAGTTTTCGGAGTCATTTCGTTGCCGAGAACTGAAGTTTGAGCTGAGGGACTGAGCACGTTGAGAACCTTCCCCTTCGCCAGCTGCCAGACGTGTTCCCGCTCGGCCACTAGATGGCAGTTGCTTCTGAAGAGTATCTGAGTTCTGTGGGTCTGTAGACCATGTCGATCAGTAGGATGGAAGCACCCTGATGTGTACAAACAGCCAACACATTGAATCCCACAATGGCATAAATGTATTTATGATCTATGTACAAAAGACTTAGTTGAAATAAATAAATAAAAAGAGTATTTGAGATCAAAAAAGTGAAATTTCCCCCAGGCCTCTCTGAGTCAGATTTTCACATTATCAATGGGGCCTAGAAAAAGACAACAAAGTGTGGGCAGCACCTGTGGCTTAAAGGGTAGGGCGCCAGCCCCATATGCTGGAGGTGGCAGGTTCAAACCCAGCCCTGGCCAAAAACTGCAAAAAAAAAAAAAAAAAAAAAAGGGCAACAAATTGTGAGTTCACTCAGTAACTAAGGCATCCAGGGGCCCCTGCCTGAAATCCTGAGGCTGGGCGTAAACAGTGATTATCCAGAAGAGGAATTTATGACTTTTTCTGCAAAGGAACTCATTTGCCTGACCTGTGCTGTTCCTGAGGCATGGACTTTGGGCATGTCCCAGCGCACCTCCCGGGACCTGCTTTTTGTATTTGCACAGAGCACTCCTTTGTGTATTCACTTACTTAGCTCTCTGCGTCCATAATGTGAGTCCCAGGAGAGCGGGGACGGGGAGGGTGTGTTAATTCCCCCACAGAATCCCCAGCCTTGAGCCTCAGTAAACATCGGCCAAATGAAAGGCACATGAACGCCCAGGAGTCGCAAAAGTTGCTCGTTCACTATCGAGCAACATCCTTCTTCTCCTCAAGAAAGCAAATCAAGACGCCAGAGAATGAGAGACCAGGTCTGTCCTGCTGGCCCAGGGCCTGATGCTTCAGTGGTTCCCACCCCTGCCTCTGGAAATCACTTCCTACATTCCTTGAACCTCCAGTGACTGTAGTGAGACTGATGAACTCAGGTGAGATGATGGGGTAAAGTGAGGAATGACCCCTATCTATCCTTACGATAAGGACATAGCTTCTAGCAGAGTCCTGGAGTCAAAGCTGTTCCCAACCCAGCACCTCCTTCCTCTGATCTCTTATCTACACCTCTAGGTCACCTGAGTGCCTCAGACTCAAATGAATTCAGTCTCCTTCCGTAGACCGTCCCTGGTGGTGGCACACCAGTCACAGGACTTCACATCAGTGCTCCCCTTGGAGCCCACACGTAATCCTCTTCCCTACCATCTCACCTCCCGTGTGCCTCTCTGTCTCTTTTTCCATTCTCACAGCCACCAACCAGGGTCAGGCCCTCATTTTCCTGGGTATTGCTACAGGCTATTTAATGAAATAAATGCATAGCTCTGGCCTTGACATTCTTCTCAAAACCTTCCAAGAACCCTGTAAAGATCAGCTATGCCATCTCCTTCTGAAGTCTTCCCTACAGCCCCCTCTCTGGGCAGCACGACCTCCGTGTCTCCGCTGGGCCTGCTCTTTACTCCGACGACTCCTTAGTCAGCTGCTTCCTCCTACACTAGAAGGTCTTGAGGGTTGGACCACATCATTTTTTGTTCCCAGAACCTAAACATGGGCCTGAAGCAGAATGATGCCTGTAATGGGTCCCTATTGCCTACCAAATAAAATCCAAGCCTCTTGCTCCGTCATCAGCAGTCACCAGCATGTCCCTTCATGATTCCCCCACATGTCTCGGCTACTCCCCTGCAGGTTGAGTCCCCTCGGGTGCACGTGTCTGGGACAACTTCAGTGCCCTTGGATAGAGGTCCCCTGAATGATAAATTTTAGTACAACATAGCAGATTGTAATTAAAATGTTGGAATATTACTAACTGAAGGTCCTAGAGCCAGCAGTCTATGCAGATTCAAATCTCTTGCCACCACTTCCTAGCTGTGTGACTTGGGAAAGTGTGTTACCAAAACTTCTCTGTGCTTCAGTTTCTGCCCTGGCAAAAAGATGCTAATAGGCCGGGCATGATGGCTCATATCTGTGATCCTAGCACTCTGGGAGGCTGAGGCGAGAGGATCCTTTGAGCTCAGAAATTCAAGACCACCCTGAATAAGAGTGAGACCTCCATCTCTAAAAATATAGGGAAAAGGTTAGCCAGGCTTTGTGGCAGACACGTGTACTCCCAGCCACTAGGGAGGCTGAGGCAGAAGGATCGCTTAAACCCAGGAGTTTGAGGTTGCTGTGAACAAGGCTTATACAATGGCACTTCAGCTTGAGTGACAGAGTGAGACTCTGTCTCCACAACAACAAAAAAAGATGCCAACTTTCTCTTAAGGGTTTTTTGTTGTTGTTGTTGTTGCTTTTTTGTTTGTTTGTTTTGAGAGGGAAAATTAGGTTAATATATGTAAAGCTCTGGAATAGACTTATCACACCGTAAGCATTCATTTAATTCGGATTATTAATGAGTGTCTTGTATGTCAGCCAAGATGCTGGAAACTTGACATATGTTACTTATATATAATCCTTCCAACAATACTGCAAATGGGCAGTATTTTCTTTCTTTAACTGGTGAGAGATGAAGTATCTTTTTCAAAGTTCCAAGGTTAGGAAGCGTTAAAGCAAAGATTCGAACCCAAGGCTGTCTGATTCCCTTCACTATGCCAACACCTTCCAAACCCCAGGGTATGACTGTCTATGACTTACGTGATTTTTCCCACATGTGTGTTATCACTTACTAACTGATAAGTAAGTGATAAAAATAAATGTAAACTTTGATTCACTTTCACAAATGAATTTAATGAGTCAGCTAATTATCCTATTTCACATTAAAATAAATGTATAGCTCTTCAAACAAATGCTTGTCCATATTTCACCTAAAATGTCCTGTGTTCCACAGTTCTTGGGAAATAGACTACTGAGCCAGGCTCCTTAGCCTGTTTTTACTTACGTGAATTGTATAAGAATAAAGTAACTAATTCTTTTATAAGTGAAAAGGACTTTAAAAGCAACTTATTCCAGAAGCCAGTAGGCAAAATTTATATGCCAGTTTTGAGGAATTGGCCCTGGCTGCCCAGAACACTGTGTTGAACACAAGGAGAAATAATGGTGTGCTCGCTGAGCCCCTGGGCCCAGGAGGTGGGCATGAGGGGCTGGACCATTCATCATCTGGTCTGACCCCCTGAGCTTTTCAGAGGTGATGCCCACCAACTTTTCGTCCTCCCACCACCATTCCCTTACTGGACAACTAGCAGACTTGCATTTGACCAGGAGGTGCTAGTGAGTAACAGGAAGGAACCCAGGGCAGCTCTCTGGATACTGCAGTGATGGTGCCCTGGGAGATAGACAGGGGACCCGAACCATCAAGAAGTCAGTTGGAGGGGCTGACAGATGATGTGCTGCATGGGACATTCAGTCGAGGAGGGCCACAAACATCCAGGAGCCGTGGCAGCCAGACCTTCCTGGAGGTAGGACCCTGGCAAGTAAACACTGTTTACTGTGATGAGTGTGTATCAAGCCTGAAGTCAGCAGTTCGCCCTGTCAGTAAGCCAGCAGGATGCCTCCCGGTGCTTACTGGGGCTCTTGCATGTATATACTTTTCTGCTCCAACACATACTTAAGGCAGATGCTGGGTTGTGGTAAGGGACCTCTTTTATGGCTATTTACTTGGGCTAACTTGTGAATGCACATGTGGGCAAGCCTCTACTTACTTGATCTCATTTTAAGGATAAAAAGAAATTCTCCTACTGATTCTCCCTCCATAATTCTTCCTATTCTTTCTGGTATTGAAAGAAAGGTAGGTTTGTTCAGAAGTGAAGATCTCTCCAAAAACTGCAAAAGAAAAGAGTCAGAGACCCCCTAGATGCCCTTTTCAAAAACTGTCTAAATGCCGTGGTACAGAAAAACAGTTCACATGGCTGACCTGAACCACTATCCTTAAGAGCTCTGCTCGCAAGGTTGGCCTTGGGCTGACATTTGGAAACTCAGATTTCAGAAGGTTCCCACGATTCAGTGGGAAGAAGGACTCACAGCACCTAAACTGTTTTCCTTTTGGGAGTCTGGAACCTGAGTACATGTCAGACAGAGGCAGCCGAGAGAGGGAATCACTAGATCCCAATATAAAACCTGGGCACTGAGTTTCTAACGAGTGTCCCCCAGTGGCAATATTTCACATGTGTTGTCACAACTCGTCACTGGAAGATTTAAAGGGTTTCCCAACACTAAGGGAATTTGCATCTGCTTCCCCTGGACTCGGCCCCGTAAACCGGTTCCCTTTGCTAATTTTTCTGGGTGTCCTTTCCTGGCAGTAAATCATCACTGGAGCGAGACTACATGCTGATGCCTGTGGGCCTCCCAGGGGTGTGGAACCCGGGGGCAGACGTGGGGAATCCACCTACACGAGCGCTTTTGCTTTTCTGTGCTCTAGGGATATAAGAAGATGGGTCATCGCCAGGAAATTAAAAAAAAAAAAAACAGAACTAAGAATATGAAATTTAAATCTAAAGGAGGGGGATTGGAGGGATCACTTCTGAGGTTTATCTTACAAGGGTACAAGTGAATCTTTCTAAGAGTAGAATGTGAACGTTTTAAAATAATAACTGAGAAAATGACATGAAGGCTATGTTAACCAGTTTGATGGAAGTGTCTCGGATTCGGATTGTGTGTGAAAACCCCACACTGTACCCCAGAAGTGCATTAATGTACATAGTTACCAGTCAATAAAAAAAAAAATAAATTTAAATCTAAAAACTCCATAAACATCAACTAGAGAGCTGATCTTTGACTTGAACAAGTGGGGAAACGTGAGGAGTTTCTTACAGCAATTGGAGAAGGGGTATTTTGCACTTGAGAAGCATCATTTCATTTGAGATCTGGTCTGGCATGGGAGAAAAGAAAAGGGCTGTGTAAGTAAATGCCAATTAATACAAATGACCTTCCTGGAGGTAGGACCACCTCAAAACTAGAAATCGGAGGTTCCTCCTTGCCTTTTATAGGGACCCTGCCTGCCATAAAGGCCTTTGGAAGGCATCGGACCTGAAAGGGTCTCAGAGCTTGTCATTCTCTCTCTTCCAGCACAAGGGTCCTCTTCGGAACCTTCCTGCCAAATATGACTTGAGCATTTCTCCTCTCCTCAGGACCTCTCAACATTTTCTTCCAAATAATTTGTTGGCAGCATAGTTACAGGCGTAGCTCAGATCAGAACTGCAAGCGTAAATATCTTTGAACGTATCTGCTTTTGCTTAGAAATTATCTGACTTTTCCTTTCTATTTTATTGCATGACTGTATTTGCTTAATACAAAAGTATGGATTCACAGAAAGCTGGCACGTGTATTTAGGGAGATACTCATCACCATTTCTAAAAGCATGTCCTCAGAGAGATCACTGAAATAAAGTACATTTCTCCATAACTTTTTTTCCTAATTACAAAATAGCAGAAATGCAAAGGAAAAAGGGTGTTGGTCACACATAATCCCTGCACCTTCGCCCCAAGGCACCTGCTTCCACCGTGCAGGTGCCATTCTCTGGTTTCTCTTCAGATTGTATAAATCTGTCGCCTTTTGCCAGTATTCAGGTCCCAACTTGGAAAGAAATGTTTATTTTAAAGAAAAAGGAACAACTATAATATATTGTGATAGATTCTACTTGTGGATAAACTAAGCAAGAAAAAGGGAATTGGGAATTACAATTTCAACAGAAGAAATGCTTAAAATCTACCTTGGACTGGGAGACCTAGAGGTGAGTGAGACAGAAAATTAGATATAATAACCGTGTTTCCATTTTAAAACATATCTTTCAAGTAAGCGTCCACATGTTTCAGATATAATATGGCTAAGACAGAGTTCAAAAACTGGAAGAAAGGCAGTCTGCATGTTCATTCCCCTCAGTTCCTCGTTAATATGAGGTTAGGCACCCGCGTACCCTTTAGTTAAGCTACTCAGTAGCTGTCAGCGGAATCACCACACAGGTTAAGAAACAGCAGTGCTGGGAATTTATTTTCCCCAATGTATACATATATATATACACATATATATTTTTTTCCAAAAGGAAGAGAACCGGATCACATAAGAAAAGTAATTATGCTTACAAGACTATTAAATTCTGTGGTTGGCCAAATAGGAGACCTAGGTAGGTTTCAGAGGGTAAAAGAAGCATCTATTGTGTGTCCACATGTACACACACACACACAGAGGAGGGGTAAACACCTACTGAGTGACATCATCCCACTAGGTACCTGGATAAAGGACTAGAATTTGCTCCCTTGGTTGGAAATCTAGAAGCACCTATAGCATTTGAAAGAAACTGAAAGCCGGCTCTGCCAGGAGTCTGAGTTCTGCCCAAGTTCTGCGGTAGACCAGCTGGTGGCTTCTGCGAGCCATTTCACTTCTTCAAGCCTGTTTTCCCATCAGTAACATGGGTATAACAACACCCACCTTGAAGGATTAAGTTTGAATGATTTAGAATGCCTGGAATACAATAAATACTGAACAAATGATAGCTGAGAGAGTTGTTAAGCTCATAAAGTAAAATAATATATGTGGAAGTACTTTGTAATCTATATCATTATCTGAGAACGGGAGGAAAGGGAACCCTGGCTGGACTGCTAATAGGGTAGATCCTCTCTAAGTTGACCACCAAGGGACACTAACAGACAGAGGTGGCCAACATAAGGAACTAGGCCTGCTGTACTGATACGTACACGTACTTTACTTTCTTCTACAGCTTTTATTAGAGAATATCATCTAAAACACAGGAAAATCATACATAGCGGGTCATACAAAATCAATGCACTTACTGTTTTCTCATAGTTGAATCATTCTTCTTAAAAAAAGCCATCTTGGTCTGTTTCTCGTTCTTATTACAAATGTGCATGGAGAAAGCCGTCTCACCGCTGGCCACACCACTCAGCACACCTGGGCACTTCTCCACAGCAAGTAGCTTCAACTGCATTATCAGATTCCCGACATCCTCCTCTTTCAGAGTCTCTGCTACACCGAATTCTGATGGGAAATTTTTAGCAACTTCTTGGACCATTGGCTCAGAGATTCAGGTGTTAACTGCCTTCCTATGTTTGAACCAACTTAACGTGGCTTCGTGGACTTCACTGAGGGAAGTTTTCCTCCTTTTCTGCCGTTCTCTGCTTTCCTTACCACCTCTCTCCAACTACTTACTTTGTCTGCGTTTTTGGATATTGCTAACTATGGTCTCGCTAACACCAAAATGTTCTGCCATCTTTCTTTGGCTGCTGTTTTTTCAGAAAATGCGAAGATCAATCTTTTCCTACAATGTCAGCTCTTTGAGTTCTTTCCTTCAGGCCATCATGCCTTGATTAACTATAAAATTTTTCGGTAACTGTAGGATATACCTACAGTTCAGACCAGTCCTTCATGTGGAAAAAATCTTCTGTGATACATTATAAAAAATAGGAAGGAAGGTCTAAGCCAACATGTGATAATAATAAAACATGAAAAAAGAACGTATACTAAAGAAAAACAATCCCGCTAAGGGGCAATGCCCACACCGTCTACACCCTGGTGTAGAGTGGACTCAACTGGTCAAGTTATAGAGGGTAAATTAATATTATGTGTCTCAGTGCAAGTGGTCAAGATACAATTTCAACAGGTAAAGTTACAGAGGTGATCAGTCTCCCAGTGAGTACGTGTGGTGCCTGTCCAGTCTATGAAAGTTAAGTAGGTCAACTTAAGGATGTGGTCAATGTAGGAAGGTGAATCTCAACTATGAAGATTCCAGAACTCAAGATTACATTTAATAAGGGCCTGACCAACTAAGGAAGGCAAATAGATTTCACCTGCAGGGACAACTCCATATGATGAGGAGCTGCTGTTTTGAATGCTGCATTGTTGTTTAAAAAAAAAAAAGAAACCCTGAAGCCGTCTGTACAGAAGGAGAAAAGAAGCATAGCATTCACACCAGGTAGTGCTTGTGACCTAAACGAGTCCATGTTAGAACTTGAGCCCAGCGGGAACTTACAGAAAGGCACCGGCTGGCACCCTGCCTCCCTGATCTGCGGCTGCTCCACTTATGCAGAAAAAGTTTTCATGAACAGAAAACAACTATCATAAACATCAGACTTGTAAGATAAATAGTTTTTTTCAAGTCTCTCCAAATCTCAAATTACTGGGTATCAGCAAAATAAAACAGGGAATCTGCCCACCCCAAGTCCAAGGATAATGCCAGGCATCAGTTTCCATTACATAGAAGAGTACTGACAGTCCTATTTCCTTCAGGATTTTTGAGGAATGAATGCAATGAAATACCTAAAATACCTAGAATAGACCTGGAATATGGCAAGCTTTCAATAATATTTAACTAGTATTAGGAGGACAAAGATTTGTTTTATTTCAACAATTTATAATATGATCTGGCATGAGGTTATAGCATTAATGAATAATTCAATACTCCAGTCAAATCGAAATTATTTTTGAATAATCCTACGATTATCAATTCTCCAACTTAGAAGCTCAAAATCAAAGAATATTTGCTTTTGATTTTAGTCTCTTTGTCTTTCAGCTGAGACCTCACTTTATGTAGGGCAAGGGGAGCCCCTGTTTAGGAGGAAGTAGAAGAGGGGAAATGGGGACGTGGAAGTGGGATGGGCTTATACAATAAGACAGGTAAATATGCTTTTCTCCCAGTCTTTCTCTCTGGCCAGTACATATTTCTGGTTTTATTTAAGTTACCAGTGCACATGATATGGATTCATTTACAATTTTCCTTAAGAAGTAAGTCAAATAGTATTAAAAGACTTAACATAAAGCTACTTTCAACTATGCCCTCAGAGGCAACTGCTGCAATAGATTTAACAGTGTCTTCTGATATTCAACTCCATTTCTCTAAATAATATACTCATATGTTTATTTCCTGATGTATGTGCTTTATCCATCATCTAGTGACTTCAGTTAAGATACTATTTATCTCTGTTATACTCCCAGCTCCCCATCCTTTACCCTCCCTCCCTCTTTATTGCAACTTTTTTTTTTGCTAAATCAATAGTGCTTACAGTTTTATTTATGTAAATATTATTTACTTCTTAGTGAAATAGTTTATTATAATTGAATTTCTATTTATATACAACTTTCTGGTTTTCTTAAAAAGGTTTTCTTTCAGCTCGGTGCCTGTGGCTCAAGTGGCTAAGGCGCTGGCCACATACACCTAAGGTGGCAGGTTCGAATCCAGCCCAGGCCACCAAAACAACAATGACGGCTGCAACCAAAAAATAACCAGGCATTGTGGCAGGTGCCTATGGTCCCAGCTACGTAAGAGGCTGAGGCAGAAGACTCCCTTGAGCCCAGGAGTTGGAGGTTGCTGTGAGCTGTGATGCCACAGCACTCTACCCAGGGGGATAGCTTGAGGCTCTGTCTCAAAAAAAAAAGGGGGGGTTTTCCCTGAAAGTTAGTAATTGTTTATTTATCATTGCTTGGTTTTCTATCTGCCCATTCTAAGTTTTTTCAAATGCTCCAGCTGATTCAATGTGTATGTATCAATAATTATTGGACTCAATGGTAGCCAACCACTTAATTTAGTTGTTTTTTTTCTCCTTGAAGATAAAGCTGTACATTCAGTTCTAATAACAACTAGTAGCCTCATAGCCCTGATGCTTGGTGCTTAGCTGTTTATCCTAAAAAATTTCCCTTCACTTCTCCCCTGTCCTGGGTTCCCTGGTTCCACAATACCATGTCTCTCTCTTTCTTATCTTACCTTATCAATTTGATAAACCATATTCTGCAGTAATTTCCTGAGAAAGGATACATGGAAACTTAATTTTCTGACTGCTTGTGTACCTTGATGGATAGACTGGTTGGGTATAAAAAACTAAGTTTAAAGTCATTTCCCCTTAGAATTTGAAGATATTTCTCCACTAACTTCTAGAGTCTTATATTTTTGCAATTTTAATTCCCATCCTTTGACTGTGACCAATTTTTTCTCATTATACCTCTGTTTTTTCTGAAATTTCAAAGTAATGTACCTTTTTACATTTGTTGATCTGGGCAGTTGGTAGACCCCTACAATCCTATATCATTTATTTGATAATTTCTTCCTCTTTATTTGCTCTTTCTGGACTTCTTGGCTGGATACTATTTCTGCTGGTTTGATCTCTAATTTTCTTCCTTTTTTCCTTAGCTTGTGGCCAACATCACTGTAATCTGCCAGCAGACACAGAAGCTACAAGAGACAAGGAACCAGGGAACAGATTCTCCCTTAGAGCCTCTGGAGGGAACGTGTCCCTGCTGACACCTTGATTTTATCTAAGAGAAACTGATATCAGATTCCTGGCCTTCCAAACAGTAGGAGAATAAATTGTAGTTGCCCTACTTAACCAAGTTTGTGAGAATTGTTATAGCAGCCAGAGGAAACAAATACAAAGTTGCAGTAACAGGTAGGCTTTTCCTTGTCTAATATCAGACTTAGAAAGATGCATTTCTCAAATGTTAATCAGGAGATTCTGGACATTATTCAGATTTTTTAATTTCTGTTCTGGTAGGAGCAGCTTCTACTAAGGGGTCACTCACTTCTTCACTATCCCTGATATCTCCTTCTGTAGGAAGGAGCTCTTACAGCTTAAATAGTTCTGATATGCCCACTTTCTAACTAACTGGTAGATTTAGAAGAACAAGGGCTTTTCTTCTGAGAGAAAGCTGCCTTCATGGAGGTTATTATAGTTGGGGTCTTGGCTTTTAAATACTGCAACCTGAACAAGAGGATTTTAAGTCTAGGCCACATGGTGTTTTGATTTTTGTAGGTAATTATAGGTTAAGGAGGGTAATTCCACAGGCAGAACTTGGCCTATGGGTGGTTTCAGATAAATTGTAACTGGAGGCCAGTTGGGGTTCAGCAAAGACACTGGAGCCCACATTTATCAACAAAAGCACCGGGCAGACGGTTTGGTGGGGTGAGGGGACCTCAGCCAGAGGGAATACACACTGGGGCTGGCAAACCAACTGTGACTGCTCTGTCCTCAGCAAAGGTATAGGCGTGTAGTAGGCATAGGGAGCCTCACAATATTGGCAAAAGTAGTTCAACCTTCAACTACGAGTAACTTAACCACGTGGGCAGCAGATGCCTTGGAATATGCGTGGAGGCCTGAGTCAGCAGGAATATCTGAGACAAGGGTTCAGTTACAGGAAAATGCAAGTCTTTCTTCCAAAAGACCGTTTAGACATTAATAATAGCAAAATATTTGTAGGGTTTTAACTGAGAAAAGGGTAAGTTCATGTGCACTACAGAGCACTGGACAGGTTCTAGTTTTATATCATTTGTGTCTGGCCCACATGAGAAATGCTGGATTAGCTGTCCCAACTCCCACTCCACACTCCCTTATAATAAGGCCTAACTAATTCTTCTTCATGGACTCAAGAATCATTCCCACTCAGTAGTATCCCATTTGGTTGACTTCATATGCAGAAAAAACTTTCCCCTGAGAGTAGTTTTTTTTTTTTTTACCTAAAGAACCTATAGCCAAAAGGGGTGAAATTGCTGCTTAGCAAATGACTAAGAGCACTTTCTCTTAAGACAAAAAAATCTGTGCATAAACGCAAGCTTAGAGCCCACAGTCAGTCATATTTGCACTGGGTGAATGCAAGGTAGAAGGTTTTGTATATAGCACACGAGAAAGAAACACTTTTCCTAAGTCCCAGAGACTGGGACAGCTTCCATTGCAAATTTCTAAACTTTTCAAGAAGACAGCAATATTTCATTTACTACTCTCTTAGTGAGAAGTAGTATTGCAATTGCAAAGATATAGAACCAACCTAAGGTCCAACAGTCAGTAAGCGAATGAAGAAAACATGCTATATATATTCCCTGATATATATGAATATTATGGAATACTACTCAGTCATCAATAAAATAATATCTTCTACAGCAACTTGGAGGAACTGAAGACTATTATTCTAAGTGAAGTAACCAGAACAATAAACCAAATATTGTATGTTCTCACTTATAAATGGAAACTAAGTAATGAGTATGTTTGGTCATACAGTGTGACTTAATTGACTATGGATGCTCACAGGGGGTTGGGTGGGAGGGTGATAATGTAGAATAAAAACTTACCTGTTGGGTACAAGGTGCCCTATTCAGGTAGCAAGTATATTAAAAGCTTAGATTTCTCCACTGTGCAATTCAGTCATGTAGGAAAAAGACTACTTGTACCCCTCTAAATCTATTTAAATGTTTAAGAGATTAAAAAACAAAATGAGTAAAATAAACTAAAACATTGTCTCTGATGATCTTTTGTATTCCCATAATATATATTGTAATGTCTCCTTTGTCATTTCTGATTGTTTATTTGAATCTTTTCTTTGTTAGTCTCACTTGTGGTTCATCAATTTTGTTTATCTTCTCAAAAACCAACTTTTCATTTAGTTTATCCTTTGGGTTTTTCTTGGGATGGGGTACTATTTCATTTAGTTCTGCTCAGACCTTTGTTAGTTCTTTTCTTCTGCTAACTTTAGATGTGGTTCGTTCTGGTTTTTCTAGTTCCTTGAGGCACTACAATAGGTCGATTTGTGATCTTCCAACTTTTCTGATGTAGGCTGTAAACTTCCCTCTTAGGACTGTTTCTACTGTATCCTACACATTTTGATATCTTATGCTTTCATTTTCATTCATTTCAATTTTTTTAATTTTCTCTTTTATTTCTTTGTTAACATAGTGGTAGTTCAGTAGCATGTTGTTTAACTTCCACGTGTTTGTGAAATTTCTAAATTCCTCATCATACTGATTTTTAGCTTTATTCCACTGTGGTCTGAGAAGATACTTTATATAATTTTGATTATTTTTAATTTGTTAAGATTTATGCTGTGATCTAAAATATGATATCTATTGGAGAATGTTCCATGTTCTGATAAAAGAATGTATATTCTTTTAAGAGTTTTGTAGTAGAATCTCTGGTGTTTTCCAGATATACAATCATATCATCTGCAAAGAGTGAAAGTTTGATCTCTTCTGACCCTGTATGAATACCCTTGATCACCTTTTCTTGCCTACTTGCAATGGCTAAGACTTTCATTACAATGTTAGAGAGCAACGGAGACAATGGGAAACCTTGCCTGATTTCTGATCTAAGTGGAAATAATTTCAATTTAACTCCATTCAATACATATTGGCTGTGGGTTTGCTGTAGATGGCCTCTATCAGTTTAAGAAATGTCCCTTCTATACCAATTTTCTTAACTGTTCTGATCATGAATGGATGCTGGATATTATCAAAAGCTTTTTCTGCATCAATTGAGAGAATCATATGGTCTTTGTTTTTTAATTTGTTTATGTGAT
>CAUYTI010116755.1:0-12368 GCA_963575145.1 Galago senegalensis
TTTTTTTTTTTTTGAGACAGAGCCTCAAGCTGTCCCCCTGGGTAGAGTGCCGTGGCATTACAGCTCACAGTAACCTCCAACTCCTGGGCTCAAGCGAGTCTCTTGCCTCTGCCTCCCAAGTAGCTGGGACCACAGGCGCCCACCACAACGCCTGGCTATTTTTTGGTTGCAGCCGTCACTGTTGTTTGGCGGGTCTGGGCTGGGGATTTGAACCCGCCACCTTAGGTGTATGTGGCTGGCGCCTTAGGTGGTTGAGCTATAGGCGCCGAGCCAAAAGTCATTCTCTTTTCCTATTGCCATCCTAGGGTTTTGGCTAACTGATGTTAATTTAAACTATGTAAACAGTTTGTATTTTGTATTTATTAATTTAAAAGGTGTTAAACAGTGTTAATATGCTGATAGAAATAATTTCAGAAGCACTGTTTGCAGTACAGAAAACATTAGGTAGATGTGTTGATATGCCACAGTAATGAGAGGTGGGGTGGGATGTGGCTCTCCATTCCATTTAACAGAGCTTGTTCATTTTGACAGTAGCTTTTTTTTTCAGACTTAGGAAAGTATAATGCATGGATATGTTTGTTGAAGTTTGAAGTAATGGCTTTTTTAATATACCTTTGAACAATATGACAGAATAATAGAACTGTACTACAACTTAATAATGTAATTGTGTATATTTTCCTGTGAATGTAGAGGTGACACTGCTTATCTGTAAGGAAGATAGTACACATTTTATAGAGTTTTTTCAAGGATGAAGTATAATATAAATAAATATAAAGCATTTTGAAGTTGAGAAACCATTTAATTCATTGTGCAAACTAGGACACTTTTCAGAATGAAAGGAAACATGGGATGTGATCACAAGTAGAAGTGTATAAATGCTGTATAAGTATTTGCCACTGCTCTTGCTCCCATTTCAGTTGCTGATCCAAGGTTCATTAGACATTCGTGGGCATAGGGTTAATTTGGTTTTTCTTTCATTAGTGCCAGTGGATCTGCCCATTTTGTTCCATCTGCTGTGGCCCCAACACAGGGGTAGCTAACGGAGTTCAGTTAATAAATAATATTTCTTTTTTCTATTAAATAATGTTTTTTAAAGCAAAGTTGAAATTTCAACCTTGATTTTATTAGCACCATACTCTAGATGTTTAAATCAACAGAAAAACAAAGGACCTCAACCCTGTCTTTTTAAATTATTATTTTTATTTAGAAACAGAGTCTCACTTTCTCGCCCTCAGTTGAGTGCTGTGGCGTCACAGCTCACCGCAACCTCCAGCTCCTGGGCTTAGGCAATTCTCTTGCCTTAGCCTCCCAAGTAGCTGGGACTACAGGCACCCACCAGAATGCCTGGCCATTTTTTGGTTGCAGCCATCATTGTTGTTTGGCGGGCCCAGGCTGGGGATTCGAACCCGCCACCTTAGGTGTATGTGGCTGGTGCCTTAGCTGCTTGAGCCACAGGCGCGGAGCCTTTCCACCTATCTTTTATATATCTTCTTAATATTGTTGACACTAAAAGTTGTTTTAATGATTTTAAGCTTCTTGAAAGGAGAAGCCAGGTGATATTTTAATGTAAGGAATATAACATAGCAGGTTATATGTAATTCATCTTAATAACTCCTAAGCAGTGTGATCCAATGGTATATCTAACAGCTGCTCAAACATTAATCTCTCCTCTTCTCAATTTAAAATAGGTCAAGTCAAGCCAGGTTCCTTTTTTCTTGTTAACATAGTTTTCTTTATTAACACTAAAAAGGAGAAGAATTAGAGGAGAATTTTTAAAATAGAAAAAAAAAAAATGAAAAATACCTCAGAATGACCTGACCACCCGGTTAGCTTCTGTTACTGTTTCAAAAAAGAAAGTAATACATGTCAGGAAATTCAAGAAGAAATATACAAAATGAAAAGTGAAAATCCTTCCCTCTTCCTAGAGTATATCACTATGATTGCCTTTTCCAAAATGATTTATTTTCAATGCCTGTAACAAGTAAACAACATCTTCTCTGGAGCCAGGCTCCTGGGTTTGAGTTCTAGTTCAGTGTCTAACTTCTTGTGATGTTTAATTTAAGTCAAGTTACTTTTAGTTCCTTTGTTGGTGAAATAGGGATAATATGTATTTTATAGGGCTATTGTGTGGATTAAGTAGGTTTATGTGTGAAATGCACCTAGAACAGTACTTAGTATATTTAAGGGCTATGTGTCTATTAACTGGTATGTCAATATGGATATATGCTTGGAAATTCTATACAAATATTTACACACTTGTCTATAAATGATATTAAATGTATATGATATACTTCTATATTTAATGATATATCATGGAGCTGTTTTGAATATAGACCTACCTCATTCCTTTGTAGCAATGTTTTATAGTCTCAATTTTTTAAAACTAATCCCCTGTTGACATTTAGTATATCCAGATTTTTACTTTTGTAAAAATGTATCTTCTTAAAAATTTATTTTTTTCCATATTTTTATTCTTTTGAGTTTTCATCCACTTTGTATAGAAAGAGATCTGTTTTTTACTCTTCTTAATAGTATTACAATGGGATAGTTGCAATGTCTTTGTATACTTGTGGGGATAATTTCTGGAAGACAGGACAAAGGGTATATGCATTTTTAATTTTGATATATATATTACTACATTGCTCTAGTGGCCAGTGTTTTCTCCACTGTAATCCTGTCTCATGTTGTTCTCCTTCCCTGTGGTTTTAGGAACACCAAAAAAAAATAAAAAAAAAAAAAAAGGCAGTCATGGGCTGCTATGCCTGTAGAACTTTTTGCTAAACTGTATTTAGAAAGGAAATGCTAATTCTTTTTGGTAGATCACAGGATTACTAGTTTCAAAAGTAGGTGAAATTAGCCCACTCTTAAATGGAGACATACTTAGCATTTGACCTATAATTTAGCCCTAGAATGAAGTTATGTAACATTGAGGATAATGCAACTGGTTGTCAAGCCTTGACCTGTCACTAAAGTAGTTCTGAGAATTGGCCCGCCATTATCTTTCAGATAGTTTTCTTCTTTCCTTTTTTTGTATATTTGCTCCAAGATGTTTTGTAATCAAGGTTTTAATAACAACTGTAGAGGAACAATAATTATGGGTCTTGAAAAGAATATAAGTCTTTTGTGAGAAATTATCTTTTTCCTGCTTAAATGAGAGCATGGCTAAAATGACTTTATTATCTGACCAGACATCTGGAAACCTAGAGTTGATCTAGTGACCATCAGGAAGTCAGTTCCTTCTGCCTCTCTATCCACTTGAAAGGACTTCTCTAATCCCTTGAAAGGACTTTTTGAGGCTTTGGTAGTGTCTTAAGTAATTTTGTATTTCTTCTGGGTATATGTTGGTATGAAATAGGAGAGGGTCTAAAATGTATCTAATTTTGCAGTAAATGTTTACTTTTCAGCATAATTGTATAATAACTGATTTTAAAGTGATTCTGAATGGCGGATATGATTATGCATAATTATGATACAACATATAACAGTACATAGGAAATCTTAAGTTCTATAATTTTGGTAATAGTCTACTATTAATAGTCTATTAAAAATTCCTGTTTTCTATGTCATTGGTTAACATTTCGATCAGGTATATTGATGTGGGGTATTTTGGTGAGCAAAATATCTTACGTCCCTGCCTCTTATACAATATATGGTAGGCAGTAAGTGGCAATATTACTTACGAACTAATATAAGTTAATTGCTGCCTCCTTTTCTGACTCAGATTCACACTCCAAAGTCTTTCCAGGAGCTAGATGCACGGTATTATCCAGCTCTCTTCCTACAAAGGCTAAAGCCAGGTGGAAGGAAAGCCACCATCTTCAGGGCCAGTATTAAGTATTTTGCTTTAAAAGTCCTTTCCAGATGATGTTGATCCTCATAGCCAGTAAAGAAGTGATCGTGACAACTAAGGAGTAAGTAATGATGATATCATCAATAAAATAGTTTCTAAGCCATCTTTATTATTTTTATGAGAGAGAACAAGATTGGCCAGATTTTTTTTTCTTTGAGACAGAGTCTCACTCTGATGCCCCAGAGTAGAATGCCATGAAGTAAGTGTAGCTCACAGCAACTTCAAACTCCTGAGTTCAAGGGATCCTCCTGCCTTATCCTCCCAAGTAGATGGGACTACAGGCTCCTGCCACAGTGCCTGGCTCTAATATTTTATTTTTAGTAGACAGGGTCATACTCTTGCTCAGGCTGGTCTCAAACTCCTAAACTCAAGGGATCTTCTGGCCTTGACCTCCCGTAGTGCTAGCATTCCAAGAACAAACCACCATACCTGGCCCAGAATTATTAGTACAAGCATTCAAAGTGCTTACAGAGGGCTTCAAGCCTGATAGTTATGAAGTCAATGTGTGTAGTAAACAAAACTTGGTGTAAGTGTATGTTCAGTATGGAGCTAATTGATAAAGTGTCATTTAAAGTAATAATGCTGGGCTAGGTGCAATGGCTAATTCCAGTAATCCCAGAACTTGGGAGGCCCAGATGGGCAGATTGCCTGAGCTCACACACAGGTTGGAGACCAGCCTGAGCCAGACCCCCATCTCTAAAAAATAGCCAGGTGTTGTGGCAGGAGCCTGTAGACCTAGCTACTTGGTAGGCTGAGGCTAGAGAATAGCTTAAGCCCAAGAGTTTGAGGTTGAGTTGAACTCTGATACCACAGCACTCTACCAAGAGTGACAAAGTAAGACTCTGTCTCAAAAAAAAAAAAAAATGTAATAATTCTCATGACATACGTGAATTAGTACCTGTCAGCAGCAGGCCATCTTTAAATTTAAAAAGAATAGCCACCGCAGCCAGTAGGTGGCTCACACCTGCAATCCTAGCAGTCTGGGAGGCAGGAGAATCAATTGAGCTTTGGAGACCAGCCTGAGCAAGAGCCCATTTCTATTAAAAATAGAAAAATTAGCCAGTTGTTGTTGCAGACCCCTGTAGTTCCAGCTACTCAGGAGGCTGAGGCAAGAGGATCACTTGAACTCAGGATTTTGAACTGGTTGTGAGCTAGGCTGATGCCACATTACTCCACCCAGGACAACAGAGTGAGAAAAAAAGAATTATCTATGCATTATAGTGGGTGCCTATAGTCCCAACTATTCAGGAGGCTGAGGCAGGAAGACTGCTTGAATCCAGGAGTTTGAGGTTGCTGTGGGGTTGTTGTTTGAGAGTGCTGCTGCTATGGCACTCTAGCCTGGGGCATCAGAGTAAGACTCTATCTCAAAAAAAAAAAAAAAAAGAATAGAGGATGTTCTCAAACTGGGAACATACATTTTTGTTTTATTTTGTTAATGTTGGAGCTGTGCCCTGCACTTTGTGTTATTTCAGTAATTTTTAAAAATTAATATTTGTTTATTGATTTTAAGAGACAGGGGTTTGCTTTGTCTTCTAGGCTAGGGTGCAGTTGTGCAATCATAGTTTATTGCATTTTAAACTCCTAGACTCATGTGATCCTCCTGCCTCAGCCTCCTGAGTAGCTAGAACTACAGGTGCATGTTACCACACCTACTGATTTTGGGGGGTTTTGTAGAGATGAGATCTTGCTTTGTTGCTTGGTCTTGAACTCCTGACCTCAAATGATCCTCTCACCTCAGTCTCCCAAATTGCTAGGATTATTGCAGACATGAGCTGCCATGCATGGACTTTTGTGTACTTTTATTTCCATAAATTTTCATAATAGTCCTACAGAGTAGATGGCTTTATTTCCATTTTACAGATGAAGTAAAATGTTGGTCTCATGCACACACACAGTAAACATGAGTGGACTAACCAGAACATTGGCTGTAGGTTTTGATTTCTGGCCCAATGGGTTGTCTGTGAGAAGGTATACTTAGTCTATAGAGGGATAGGGCTGAAATGGAAAGAGCTTGTGAATGCCTGGATGGGCAGTCTACTGTGCTGCCAAAATTAGTCATACCACACTTCTGCTCATGCCACCCTCATGCCCAGCCACATTCCTGTTCAGTCCTGACCTGCCTTCCAAGACCTGGGATTTTAATCTTCTTTTCTTTCATTTCATATCATTTTAGCTCCTAACTGCTTGTGCTTTGGTATCCTAACTAGCCTCCCTGCCTCTGTGTTTTCCCAGTTAAAATCCATTGTCCACACTGCTTTGAGCTTGATTCTCCTATGCAGTTGTGCCCATGCATCTTTATAAACTCCCAGTTGCCTACCAGCAAGGTCTGCATTTACCAGTATGGCAGTTATTAGTAGACTCCTACAATCTAACCCTCAGCTGCCTTTGTATCTTTAGGTCTTGCTATTTGTCTTCACTAATCCATCTTCCCTGATGTTCTAGTGTACCCATTCTTCAGAGCCAGCCTTTCATTGCCCACCTCTGTTATAGCCTTCTGTTTGCCTAGGGTGAGGGAAAGGGAAAGATTTGAGCTTTCTTTCTTTTTTAAACAACAGATTTTGATTACTCATGTGGTTCAAAAATCAAACACTATAAAAAGATATTCTACCATCTTCCATTTTTCCCCCATCTATCTGACTTAAAATGTCATTATGAAAGTTTTGAGATATACAAAGATCAAGAAACACAAAGGCCACACAGACAGACAGAAACAAAGCCCTCTCAGCAATACTGGTGGAGCCATGCAAGTTAAAACTTACATGGGTGAATCAGAAAAGACACTGTTGACTGTTTCTTAGAAGTAAAATAATGGACCATAACATAGCCTCCCTCCAAACTTTAGTAGTGATTTACGTACTGCCCCTTCCCTTGGTGTAATCCCTTTTATGAGTTTTTTATATATCCTCCCAGGGTATCTATGCACATGTAAATGTATGTTCTTATTTCCCTCCATGTTTACGTGAAAGGGGCCTGTTATATATCTCTTCTCCTTGCTTAGTTAACAATAAAGCACTTTCTTGGGCGGCGCCTGTGGCTCAAAGGAGAAGGGCACTGGCCCCACGTGCTGAAGGTGGCAGGTTCAAACCCAGCCCCGGCCAAAAACTGCAAAAAAAAAAAATAACAAAAACAATAGAATACGTTCTCTTTTTTTATGTACTCATAGTATTGCACATGTTCTTATAATTGGTTTAATTAATCACCTGTTAATGGACATCCTGGTTGTTTCCAATATTTTATTATAATGTTCCATTGCATGTGTCCACATACATCTGAGATGACTGGGTCAAAGGCGGTATGTTACTTGCAGATCAGTGCTCTAAGAAAACCTTGTCCCTACACAGAGCCCATACTCTAGGCTCACATCAGTGTACTTTTGATATTTGTATGCAAGTTTTAGAAAAACTTATAAATAATTCCCTTTTAATTTTAGCTAACTTGATCACACATAAAATTTCTTTCATGATACTAATATTCTACAAACGTACAATTTACTTCAACCTTCAGTTTTGTCCTATACTTCCTTCTCTTACAGTGGCATTCTACCTTAGGACAAAAATACACTTTCCTTTTTCCCATATCATTTTGACCACACAAAGTTCTCATGCAAAGGAAATAATTATTTGCCCTTTTCATCTTTACCAAAAATATCCTCATAACTATTTTTTATTATCTTTCCTACTTATAGTTCCGTCCTGCCTTGTTACATGTTTTTTCCTAAATCCCTTTGTAGATACAACCTTGAAATAACCTCTGAATGAGATGAAATTGTTCTTTTATAACACAAAAAAACTTCATGTTTTTTTAGTTTTTCACACCACAACCACGTCATACTTTTTCCTTTGTACACTTTGCATTCAGAATTTTCTTTTTAGTAAATTTAATTACATATATTAGAATCTTATACTCAGTAACCTTAATTTTTTGTGAAAACCTAGTAAATGAGCAATTTAAACTGTATTTAGCTTCTCTATGTCATATAAAATAAGATGCTCAAGATGTGTTTTAGTATTGGAACTAACTTGGAGACCTGAGCATTTAATCAGTATCTATTATTTAGTTTCACTTACAGGTTTTACGTCAACAAAAAGAGTTTTTTTTGACATGATGAAGAGTTCATTTATGAACATTTATGCGTTTTATGTTCACTTAATTTATCTAATTTTAACAATTATGCTTGAATTGTTTATGAAAATTTTATGAGACATTGAACAAAACCAGCCATTATCTCAAGTTATTTTCCTGTTGATCATTCTTCTAGCATGCAAATGTTAGTTAATTGTAACCTAAGCAAGAAACCTAAAGTTGGGATTCCGGGGGCTGTAAGAAACTGGTCAACATATGAAGGTGGTCAGCATAAGGAACTAGGCCTACTATACTGATATGCACATGTAGTACATGTCTGGTCTATGAAAATTAAGTCAAGGAAGTAGTCACTGTAGGGAAGTGGTCAACTATGGAGGCTCTACTGTATTTTGCTGATCAGAAGACATAGCTATTTTCTTTAAGCCAATAATGTTATACTAAATCTTATTTACCAAAGATTATTAGTTCAAAATATAAGGGGGGTAAAAATGTTTTGTTTCATGAATACCGTGTATAATGCTTAAGTTAGGGCTTTTGGTGTGCCTGTCACCAGAACAGTATTCATCATACCCAGTAGGTAAGGTCCCTCCTCCCTCCTTCCTGGTTTACAGTGCCCTGGATGTCTTTTTGTACCTATGTGCTACCATTGTTTAGCTCCCACTTATTAGTGAGAACATATTATTTACCCAAGATTTATCCCACTCCTGTGAATTAGGCATCTGAATTAGGTTCTTTTTTTTTTTTTTTTTTTGAGACAGAGTCTCACTGTGTCACCCTTGGTAGAGTACCATGGCCTAATAGCTCATAGCAACCTCAGACTCTTGGGCTTAAGTGATTCTCTTGCCTCAGCCTCCCAAGTAGCTGGGACTACAGGCACCCGCCACAACACCTGGCTATTTTTTGGTTGTAGTTGTCATTGTTTGGCAGGGCTGGGCTGGGTTTTAACCCACCAGCTCCAGTATATGTGGTTGGTGCCCTAACCTCTGAGCTACAAGTGCTGAGCCAGGTTCTATTTTTTGATAAAATATTTGATAAGTACCTTTTTTCTTTAAGCCAGTTAATTAGAGCTCTCTGTAATTAATGGAGAAATATCACTTATCCATGACACTTATAGACATATATACCTGACACCCAGACAGAAGTAGATCCTATAGCTTCATTAAAGATTGTTCATTTGCCAGTTTTCACATAGTTACTCTCTCTTCTTTGACTATCAATTTTCTAATTACCTTAGAAAAGTAAGACAAGATGGCTTGGATAAGCTCCTTAAACAAAGGTAAAGTTAGCTATGTAAACTTACAGGCAATGTCATGCCCATTGTAAACATTTCTAGTGGTTTAGATACAGATGGGGAGACACTCTTATAAAGGGAGATTTTCTGTATAGGTGTAAATTTGTTTTACCAAGAGTTTCAAAGAAGCTAGGTAAATGTCAGAAAGTTATACTTTGGAGATTATCTTTTCAATTAGTTTCTTGGTAATTAGATTACCAACCTCAAGATGGAGCCCTTTAAGGAACAGGGCAAGGAATAACCAATAGAAACTTACTAGAACTTCCCTTGGAGGCCCATCAGTCCTGATGGCTAACATGGAAATTATTATCAGAGGGTAGCTATCCTGTTTTTAGATTTGCCCAAAATCTTTTGGGGCAGTCCTTTTTCCAGTGTCATGATTGTTTGCACAAATGATAATAAATTTTTGGAAACTACTATTTCAGTGTTTGGCTTATTTAGAAAAGGCCTAAAGATCAGGCCTAAATATCTTTCTAGGTTGTTGGTTGTCATGGAGCTGAAACACTTTGAGAATGGCTTTCAAAAGGTCATTTGCTGTCCTTTGAACTTTGTGTAGACCCAGTGGAGCTTGTGGAGTCCTTATTATCATTGTTAGAAGAGTACCACTGCTTCATTTATCCAGTCTGGGCCTACCTGGGTCTCACCAACAACATGTGTATTTGTTGGCAGAGGTCAGGTATCCATGGTCGTAGGTTATAAGTAAGACCCTGAATTCTTCAAAAAACTTTTGAAGGTCTTTCCTAGGTTTGGGAAATTTTTAAACTGTGGCTTCGAAATCCATTTTTATTTAGGGAGTACAGGTCACTCAGTATTATCTCCTGAGTTTTTAGGTGATTCTCTTATTTTAAAAAACTGTTCAACTGCTTTTTTCAGGAAAGAAAGGCAATTCAGACAAAGTTAGTAGACCGTAAATATTAAGGCAAAGTAGGATAGAAGAGATTAAATAGGAGTTACCTGAGTTTTACCATCTTGGTGTGAGGGATATATTGCTTTTCCAGCTTTTCATTAGCTCTTTGCAGTGAATCTTTGCAGTTTTTGGCTGGGGCTGGGTTTGAACCCACCACCTCTGGCATATGGGGCCCACGCCCTACTCCTTTGAGCCACAGACACTGCCCTGCGGTGAACCTTCTTAAAAGCTGATTTTAGAATTGTGTTGTTTCTTTGAGGCTTCTGGATGCCAATGAAAATCCTGTTCTCTCTACCTAATTTGGAAGGCTTTTAGGGTTCAAGTGTACTTCTTAGATGAATAGTCTTTCTCATCTGGAACATTTCACATAATGGCCATTGTAATTCTGGACTATCTTTGGTGACATTTTGCCACTTTTGTAAATAAGTACTTGTAGCTCTCAAATTCTATGCCTCTTTCTATACCTAGTTCTATACTTTGTTCCTTATTTCTACCTGAGACCTCATCAGGATGGACTTTCCTGGCCATGTGCCTACCAGCATTCTGATCATATCCACTTAAGTATTCTCTAAGAAGATAGTTCTGAGGTCTTCTGAGCCCTCACCAGAATTATCTTTCATGTTTCATTTATAGTGATGCAGCCTGTTCCCAACATTTACTTCGAAACTCTCCCAGCTACTACTCAATAATACCCAGTTCCAAAGCTGCTTCCACATTTTTAGGTATTTTGTTACAGCAATAGCCCCACTCCCAGTATTACCAGTTTTCTTGGCTCATTTTCTGTAACTGTAACAGAAAATTAGAGGTTGGATACTTTTTAATTTTTTTTTCGAGACATAGCCTCAAGCTGTCACCCTGGGTAGAGTGCTGTGGCATCACAGAAACCTCCAACTCCTGGGCTCAAGCAATTCTCCTGCCTCAGGCTGGGACTAGAGGTGCCCACCACAACGCCTGGCTATTTTTCGGTTGCAGCCATCATTGTTGTTTGGTGGGCCCAGGCTGGATTTGAACCCGCCAGCTCAGGTGTATGTGGCTGGCACTTTAGCCACTTGAGCCACAGGTGCGGAGCCAGAGGTTGGATACTTTTTAATAAACAACAGAAATTTATTTGGCACATAGTGTAAAGGCTGGAAGGTTCGAGATAAAGAGGGTACATCTGGCGAGGGCCTTCTTGCTTGGTCATAATACAGCAGAAAGTGTCACGTGGTAGGAGGGTGTGTTAGAAAGAGCGGAAATGGAAAAACCCTCTCCCAAAATAGCTAATCCACTTCCATAATTCATCCATCCAAAGGGCAAAGCCTATCATGACCTAATCATCTCTCAATGAGTCTACCTCTTGATACTATTGCAATGGAGATTAGAGAATTGTTTCTTTTTTTGTATTTTTAGTTTAAATCAATAGAAAACATTAAATGTTCTTATATACAACATGATATCCTACAAATATATATAGACACACAGAGACACACGCACATTGGAGAATGATTAGCTAATTAACAAATGCATTACCTCACGTTTTTGTGGTCAGAACACATAACATCTATTCTCTACATCATTCACTGTAGTCACTTTACAGTAGATCTTTTGAAACTTATTCCTCCTAGCTAACTGCAATTATGTATCCTTTGACTGATAATCTCCCCATCTCTTTCCTCTCAACATCTTACCTACCATTATACACTCTACTTTGATAAGATCAACTTTTTTGGAATCCACATGAGTGAGATCACATAGTATTTGCCTTTCTGTGCCTACCTTATTTCCTTTAACATAATGTCCTCCAGATTCCTCCATGTTATCAAAAATGACAGGATTTCCATCTTTTATATGGCTGGGGTATTTAATTATGTGTATGTACCACATTTTCTTTATCTGTGTATGTACCACGTTCTCTTTATCTGTTCATCCCTTGGTAGATACTTAGATTGATTCCATACCTTGGGTATTATGAATAATGCAACTATAAATGTGGGAGTACAGATGTCTCTTTGACATACTGATTTTATTTGCTTTGTATATATACTTAGTAGTGGGATCGCTGAATCATACAACATATAGTAGTTTTTTATATATATATATATTTTTTTTTTTTAGACAGAGCCTCAAGCTGTCCCCCTGGGTAGAGTGCTGTGGCATTACAGCTCACAGCAACCTCCAACTCCTGGGCTCAAGCGAGTCTCTTGCCTCAGCCTCCCAAGTAGCTGGGACCACAGGCGCCCGCCACAACGCCCGGCTAT
>CAUYTI010116756.1:0-29311 GCA_963575145.1 Galago senegalensis
ACAGGCGCCCGCCACAACGCCCGGCTATTTTTTGGTTGCAGCTGTCATTGTTGCTTGGCGGGTCCCGGCTGGGGATTTGAACCCACCACCTTAGGTGTACGTGGCTGGCGCCTTAGCCGGTTGAGCTATAGGCGCCGAGCCAATGCCATTAGAATTTTGATAGAGATTGTATTAAATCTGAAGATCTCATTAGGTAGGGTGAACATTTTAACAATATTCTTCCAATGTGTGAACATGGGTTATCTTTCCATTTATTTGTGATATCTTAAGTTTTTTTTGTTTGTTTGTTTGTTTGTTTTTTTGAGACAAGAGACTCTCACTTTGTGCTCTGGCAGCCTAGCTCATAGCAACCTCAAACTCTTGGCCTCAAGCTACCCCTTCCCTTGGTTTCGTGAGTAGCTAGGACTATAAGTGCCTGCCACACTGCCCAGATAGTGATAGCTTCAGGGTTTTTTCTTTCTTTCTTTTTTTTTTTGTAGAGACAGAGTCTCACTTTATTGCCCTTGGTAGAGTGCCATGGCATCACACAGGTCACAGCAACCTCCAACTCCTGGTCCTGGGTCCCGGCCCAGGTGAGCCTCCTGAGTAACTGGGACTGTAGGCACCTGCCACAACACATGGCTATTTTTTCGCTGCAGGTTGGCCGTAGGCCGGTTTGAACCCTCCACCCTTGGTATACGAGGCTGGCGCCCTACCCATTGAGCCATAGGCACCACCCACTTCAGGTTTTTTTCAATCAGTGTCGTACAGTTTCAGTATATAGATCTTTCATTTCCTTGATAAAATTTATTCCTGAGTGTTATTCTTTTTCATACTGTTGTAAATGAGATTATTTTCTAAATTTCTGTTTCAGGTAGTTTGTTATTAGAATATAGAAATGCTCCTGAGTTAGGTTTTCTTCTTTTTTTTTTTTCTTTTCAGGCCGATTCTCACTCTGGTGTCATATCTCACAGTAACCTCAAACTCTTAGGTTCAAGTAGCCCTTTTGCCTCAGCCTCCCTAGTAGCTGAGACTACAGGCATGTGTCACGATGCCCAGCTAGTTTTTTTCTCTTTTCAGAAGAGGCAGAGTCTTGCTCTTGCTCGGGCTGGTCTTAAACTCCTGAGCTCAAGAGATCCACCTGCGTTGGCCTCTCAAGAGTGCTAGGATTAAAGGTGTGAGCCACTGCACCCGGCCTGATTTTAGTATGTTGACTTTTGTTCTGTAACCTTACTGAATTTAACAGTTCTTTGGTTGAATCATAAGGATTTTTCCATAGGTAAGATCATGTCATCTGCAAAACAGAGATAGTTCCCCATATAGGTGGTTTTTATTTCTTTTTTCTTGCCTAATTGCTCTGCCAAAGACTTCCAGAAATTTATTGAATAAAAGTGGTAAGAGTGGGCATCCTTGTCTTATTTTTGATCTTAGAGGGAAAGCTTTTTAGCTGTTCATCTTTGAGTATGATATGATACTAGCTGTGCGTTTGTCAAATGTTTCTTTTGTTATATTGAGGCACAGTCTTTCTGTACCTAATTTGATAAGAGTTTTTATCATGAAAAGATATTTGTCATTTGCTTTCTCTGCATCTCTTGAGGTGATGATACGGTTTTTAAATTGTTCATTCTGTTAATGTGGTATATCATGTTTATTCGTTTCCATTTTTATTTTACATTGTTCGTTCGTTTATTTTTTTTGAGACAGAGTCTCACTCTGTTGCCCTGGGTGGAGTGCCATGGCGTCATTGTAGCTCACAGCAACCTCCAGCTCCTGGTCTTGAGCAGTCCTCTAGCTTCAGTCTCCCTAGTAGTTGGGACTACAGGTGTATTAGCCACTATGCCTGGCTAGTTTTTCTGTTTTTAGTAGAGATAGGTTCTCTCTCTTATTCAGGCTGATCTCTCAAATTATGAAGGTCATCATTACAGGCCACTCTGTAGGGTAGATTTCATCTGTGGAATGAAATGGGGAGACGCATGTTCATTAGGGTTTAGAGGATGTGTTTTCAGAGTATATAACATTATAAAAGAAAATAACTAGTTAGCATAAATATTTTAGAGAGGTCTTCTTTGTGGCTATGAAAATCATCTAGCACTCTTTCCATTTTTTAAGGCCCTATTTTTTTTTTTTTTGAGACAGAGCCTCATGTTGTCCCCCTGGGTAGAGTGCTGTGGCATCACAACTCACAGCAACCTAACTTCTGGGCTCAAGCGAGTCTCCTGCCTCCACCTCCCAAGTAGCTGGGATCACAGGCACCCACCACAATGCCTGGCTATTTTTTTTTTTTTGGTTGCAGCCATCATTGTTGTTTGGCGAGCCCGGGCTGGATTTGAACCCGCCACCTTAGTTGTATATGGCTAGCGCCTTAGCCACTTGAGCCACAGGCGTCAAGCCTTAAGGCCCTATTTCTTCCCCTTCCCTTTGGGAACTTGTTGTACCTGTCTCTGCATCTATCACTTTCCTTAAAGGAGATATATTACAGTTAGTAGTATTATAGTTACCTTATAGACTAAATCATTTCACTGTACTGTGCAGAAAGTTTAGGCACTTACCCAGCTCCTGCAGTATAAAAATAAACTTGCCAACCACCTATCATCTGTTCCAGCCCTCAGCCTTTACCTTAGTCTCTTAAACTTTCTGGAACTCTGTTAACAGTAAAAACCTCATTTATTCTCTTTATCACTGTCTCCTCTGTTTGTTTATGTTGAATTACAAGGCTGCATTCTGATTATTTCCTTCAACATAATTGTATTTGTGGTTGGGAGCAGTGGCTGATGTCTATAATCCTAGCACTCTGGGAGGCCGAGGTGGGTGGATTGCTTGAGCTCAGGAGTTCAAGACCAGTCTGAACAAGAGTGAGACACCCTCTCTACTTAAAAAAAAAGAAAAAACAGCTGGGCGTTGTGCTGATGCCTGTCCTGCTAGCTACTCAGGAGGCTGAGGCAGGAAGATTACTTGAACTCAAGAGTTTGAGATTGCTGTGAGCTGAAACACCATGGCACTCTACCCAAGCTGACAGAGTGAGACTTTGTCTCAAAAAAAAAATAAAAATTTTATTTGTTTAAACTTCCAGGAACTCCTCATTTGCTTATGATTATTCCATGTGTTTCATTACTACTGTGGACTTTTTCTGTCCTTTCAGTGAGATTTTAGTGGGGACAGTGTATCATGGTTGGACTCATTCTGCCGTCATGAACTTTAAGTTATAGTTTGTTTAATATTATAGAGTTCTTCAGAATTGTTGAGTGACAGTGAATTAAATAACATAGGGATTGGCTCGGTGCCTGTAGCTCAACCGGCTAAGGCGTCAGCCACGTACACCTAAGGTGGCGGGTTCGAATCCCCAGCCCGGACCCGCCAAACAACAATGACAGCTGCAACCAAAAAATAGCCGGACATTGTGGCGGGCGCCTGTGGTCCCAGCTACTTAGGAGGCTGAGGCAGGAGACTTGCTTGAGCCCAGGAGTTGGAGGTTGCTGTGAGCTGTAATGCCATGGCACTCTACCCAGGGGGACAGTTTGAGGCTCTGTCTCAAAAAAAAAAAAAAAAAAAATAACATAGGGATTGCAGTGAAATATGTGGAGGTTCTGCCACTTAATATTTGAGTTGTCTCCAGCAGGTTTCTTAACCATTCAAAGTATTGATTTCATCTGCAAGATGAAAATAATGGGAATAATCTATCTTAAAGGTTTATTACATAGTACAAGCATTATTTAAGATAGTACATGTGCTTAGTACAGAACCTGGTATATAGTGACTGCTCAATAAATCTTAAGTTATAAATATTCAAAATAGTTATTTTCTTGTTTTTATAAATCTTTTTTTTTGGAGCTAGTGTCTCAAGCTGTCACCCTGGGTAGAGTGCTAGAGTGCCGGTGGTGACATCATAGCTCACAGCAACCTCCAACTCTTGGGCTCAAGTGGTTCTCTTGCCTCAGTTTTTTGTATATTTAGTAGATATGTGGTCTTGGTCTGGCAAGGGGCTGGTCTCAAACCTATGAGCTCAAGTAGTCCACCCACCTCAGCCTCCCAGAGTGCTAGGATATAGACGTGAGCTATCATGCCTGGCCTAGAGAATCTTTTTTTTTTTTTTTTTGAGATGGAGCCTCAAGCTGTCACCCTGGGTAGAGTGCTGTAGCATCACAGCTCACAGCAACCTCCAACTCCTGGGCTTAAGCGATTCTCTTGCCTCAGCCTCCCAAGTAGCTGGGACTAAAGGCATCTGCCACAACACTGGCTATTTTTTTTTTTTTTTTGGTTATAGTTGTCATTGTTTGGCAGGCCCAGACTGGATTTGAACCCTCCAGCTCTGGTGTACATGGCTGGCGCCTTAGCTGCTTGAGCTATAGGAGCCAAGCTGAAAATCTTTTTAAAGAGAGATTAAAAGGGCACAGTGGCTCATGCCTATAATCCTAGTACTATGGGAAGCCTGAGGCGGGAGAATCTCTTGAGCTCAGGAGTTCAAGACCAGCCCGAGCTGGCTCGGCACCTGTGGCTCAAGTGGTTAAGGCGCCAGCCACATACACCCAAGGTGACGGGTTCAAATCCAGCCTGGGCCTGCCAAACAACAATGACAGCTGCAACCAAAAAATAGCCGGGCATTGTGGCGGGCACCTGTGGTCCCAGCTACTTGGGAGGCTGAGGCAGGAGACTTTCTTGAGCCCAGGAGTTGGAGGTTGCTGTGAGCTGAAATGCTATGGCACTCTACCCAGGGGGACAGCTTGAGGCCCCTATCTCAAAAAAAAAAAAAAGAAAAGAATAAAAAGACCAGCCTGAGCAAGATCTCATCTCTACTAGTAGCTGGATGTGGTGGAGGGTGTCTATAGTCCCAGCTACTTGGGAGGCTGAGGCAAAGTTGGCTAACTGATAAAAACTCTTAAAATATCCTTGCTTCTAAATGTAGTCAAGAATTATGTGGAAGTGAGCAGCTCCTGTGGCTCAGTGAGTAGGGTGCTGGCCCCATATACTGAGGAGAGTGGGTTCAAACCCAGCCCCCGCCAAAGTGCAACCAAAAAAATAGCCAGGCGTTGTAGCATGCATCTGTAGTCCCAGTTACTCCGGAGGCTGAGGCAAGAGAATTGCCTAAGCCCAAGGAGATGGAGGTTGCTGTGAGCTGTGACTTAATGGCATTCTACCTAGGGTTAGTAAGTGAAACTCTGTCTTTAAAAAAAAAAAAAAAGAATTATGTGGAAGTAATAAATCTGTCTTTTCGCTGGTGCTCATAGCTCTGTGGGTAGTGCACCAGACACATACACCGAGGCTGGCAGGTTTGAACCTGGCCTGGGCTAGCTAAAACAACAATGACAACTACAACAAAAAAAATAGCTGGACATTGTGGCAGGTGCCTGCAGTCCCATCTACTTGGGAGGCTAAGGCAAGAGAATTGCCTTAAAAATAAAATCTGTCTTGTTATATATTTCTCTAAGGATTGATTTGATAGTTGCATTATAATTATATTATTTATAATGGTTTATTAATGTATTCATTAACAAATCCTTTTTGAGTAGTTTTCACAGTAGTCTCAATTTTTTTCTATGCTAATTCAAATATTAATGTGCTCATTAAGGATGTGTTGCCATTTGTTGTCTGACACTGTATTAATGGTTCATACTTGGATGAGTAAAATAATTTATTTCTTATTACAGCGGAATGGCCCAAGACTATGACAGGTCTTCCCAGCACATCAGGGACAACTGCCAGTGTGGTCATCATACGGGGCATGAAGATGTATGTAGCTCACGTAGGTGACTCAGGAGTGGTTCTTGGAATTCAGGATGACCCAAAGGATGATTTTGTCAGAGCTGTGGAGGTGACACAGGACCATAAGCCAGAGCTACCCAAGGAAAGAGAACGAATTGAAGGACTTGGTGGGAGGTAATTATTCTCTTGTTTTGTCTTTTTTCTCTTGGCTTTGTTTAGTCCTTTTATGGTTACTAACCAAATTGACCTACTTTTCCTTTTTAATGGAGTTACTTCTTAGTATTATGGGTTATATTCATGTGCATTCATATTTATTTCATTGTCATGAATTGCCTGTTTTATTTCTGATAATGGCTCTGAAGGGAAATAATATTTCAGTGGGCTACAAGAAATAATATATATAAGGTTTTTATTGGAAACCTTTCACATAAATATGGGTCAATATCACCTTCAGAATCTAAACAGAGCAGCCCTTAGATTTCCAGATTCTGCTCTGGGGAAAGAGTTAAGTTAGAATTATCCTTCAGCTTTTTTTTTTTCTTTTTTGTAGAGACAGAGTTTCACTTTATGACCCATAGTAGAGTACTGTGACATCATAGCTCACAGCAACCTCCAACTCCTGGGCTTAGGTGATTCCCTTGCCTCAGCCTCCCAAGTAGCTGGGACTATAGGCACCCGCCACAACACCTGGCTATTTTTTTTTTTGTTGCAGTTTGGCTGGGGCCTGGTTTGAACCCACCACCCTTGTTATATGGGGCCGACACCCTGCCCCCTGAGCCACAGGCACTGCCCCTAACCTTCAGCTTTTTAATAATTCAGACTTAAATGAAAGATTATTCTAAAAATCAAGGGAGTGAATAACATAAGAAAATTTAAATATAACCCCTAGTACTGATTTTTTAAAAATTGAGGATCTGAAGCAAGTTAAGTAGAATCCAGGATTTTCTAAATAATCACTTTTTTTTGACACTCAAATACATCTTTTTATTATATGCTAAATTTAAAAATACAAATGTTATTAAAAATGCTTATCAAATATTGTATAAATACTGTCAAATACTGCTCGGTTATGACATTATGTACATTTGTTAAGGTTAATTAGAAACAAAGTAACAGGCTCAGTGCTTGTAGCTCAGTGGCTAGGGTGCCAGCCATGTACACTGGAGCTGGCGGGTGCGAATCCAGCCTGGGCCTACCAAATAACAATGACAACTGCAACCAAAAAATGGCTGGGCGCTGTGGCGGGTGCCTGTAGTCCCAGCTGCTGGTAGGCTGAGGCAGGAGAATCGCTTATGCCCAAGAGTTTGAGGTTGCTGTGAGCTGTGACACCATGGCACTGTACTGAGGGCGACAAAGTGAGACTCTGTCTCAAAAAAAAAAAAAAAAAAGAAACAAAGTAGCATTAGCTTCAATACTGAATTCCAAAAGTCAGATGTTTTAAAATACAGCAACTGTGAAGTAGTGATCTACACAGTATATTTGTAGAGGTAAAATAGTAAGAAAACAAATGGAATCATGCAGATATTCCTGCCCTAAGTGTTACCAAGTAGATTTCTTCCTCATCCTCTTAAGTCTTACTGTAACAGAAATTAAAGTGCACAAGACCACCAGGAATCCTTGATTTGGTTGTACTCTAAATATCTGCAGCCAATTTTACTGCTATATTAAGGGTTTCAATTCTTGTAATGGTCCTGAGGTTTTGGAAGTTAATTTTAAATGCAGCTAAGGAGGCCAACATTTTCTTTCTTTCTTTTTTTTTTTTTATTAAGACAGAGTCTCACTTTGTTGTACTTGGTAGAGTGCCAAGGTGTTACACAGCTCACAGCAACCTCCAGCTCTTGGGCTTAGGCGATTCTTGTAGCTAGGACCATAGGCACCCGCCACAACGCTCGGCTATTTTTTTGTTGCAGTTTGGCTGAGGCCAGGCTTGAATATACCACCCTCTATATATGGGGCCTGTGCCCTACTCACTGAGCCACATGCATTGCCCTAGAGGCCAACATTTTCTAAATTGACCCAAATGGCCTTAAAATACAGAAATATCAAAGATAATAATATTAATTTAGGAATAGATTGAAGGGAATAATCCTTTTCTAGTAATATTTTGTCCTAGGAATAAAATTAGAATAAAGACCTAGTTTTACCTCTGGAAAATGCTTACTAAAAATCTTTTTCAAAAGATCAGACATGTACAGCAAACACCACAGTAGCATCAGTTACTGTTCACCATTTATAACTGCATCATAAATATCAGGTATAAATCTCTGCTCTTCAGAGGGTCACAAGAAATATAGAGGTAGAAGCAGGTTATCACTTGACATTTATTTTACTAATTACCATTAAGTATAATTTGTAAAAATAGGTCACCACTATACAATCAAGAAAGGAGAAGGAAGCTGCTATTCTGCAAAAGTGCTCTTTTTATAGCTTTCAAGCCCAATAGTTTAATTTTGAGTAAAACAAGATCGTAAGATAAGGCCATCCGTTCTAAATAAGCTAATAATGCCATATCATATATACATACTACATATATGTGTGTGAATTTCAGTTCTGATGAATACTAATGTACTAGTACAAACCACTTATAGGAAAACATTTTATCATATTTACAAACACATGATGACTGACAAAGATATGGAAAATTTTATAAATTGCAGATACATGTAAATGTAGTCATAGTTCACTAAAGATAAGAAAAATTTGCATTATTTTTTTGAAAACAGAAGAAAAGTGTTTGGAAAGAAATCCCTACCATATATACCATACGTACTGGTCATCACACCTGGAGGCAAATAAATGTAATGATCGTGATTAAACTTTTATTACTATTTCTTTTAATAATATATCAATATGAGATCTACTTAGAGTACTACCTAGAAATACACATTCTCTCACAATACATTGAGAATATTAAGTTATTAAATACATTTTTGGTCCCATGACACATCATACTTGGTAACACTAAGATAGATTTAGATAACACTTAAATCATGATTGCGAATGTTGAATTGAATTATTTTCTGTAGCTGTGAAATATAAAGCTTAGATTTGCTTCCATCAGGCCTCTTAAACCAAACTTCATCATGTTAGTTGTTATAATTACGGCACTTGTAGGACATTCATCTTTTTTATTAATGCATATTGTTTGTCTGTATATATATCATTCATCATTATAATAAAGTCTTCCCTCTTCAGATCTAGCACTGTGCAGATATTTTTCCAGTTCACGGGTGGTTCTGTTTTCACTCTATGTGGACCCTGGGTAGCCATTGTCTTCCTTATTGTTGTCCAGTCTTTTTTTGTTTTTTTTATTTGCACAGTTTTTGGCCGGAGCTGGGTTCAAACCCACCACTTCCAGCATATAGGGCCAGAGCTTTACCCCTTTGAGCCACAGGTGCCACCCTGTTGTCCAGGTCTTCATGAATATCAAGATCTTGTAGCATATAAACTATATATGGACCTGAAAAAACAATAGACTTCTTTTTATCAGGACTGAAAGGATCCTTCCTCTTTTTTCTTGACTGAGGCTCATCAATCCACAGCTCTGACGTAATATCAATGCTGTGCCTATCCTCTTCTAGCCTTCCTATCTTCTCCTCTAGTTCATTCTGGACTGTATCGTACAATACAAGCTTTTCACTCACAGTGTTGGCGAGAAGCTTGAATTTCACATTCATACTTCTTCTTTATAGATTCTCAACAGAGCTCTCTATAGATTCCTGCTACCTTTGTATGAATTTTCATATTTTCCTGTAGAGTTGCCAGTAGTTCCAAATATTCTGGTGCTTTTCCAGCTATGACTTCTTGTAATTTTGCATCCACTTGACTTAATTGTCCTTTATAAAGTTGATCTTTGAGATGGGTAAACTGTTTTTCAAGATTGGACATTTCATCTAGATATTCTTCTCCTTTCACAATCTTCATCATCCATTTCCTATTTATTTATTGAGACAGTCTCACTATGTTGCCCTTGGTAGAGTGCTGCCACAGCAACCTTCAACTCCTGAGCTTAAGCAATTCTCTTGCCTCAGCCTCCCAAGTAGCTGGACTACAGGTGCCTGTCACAATTTCCGGCTATTTTTTGGTTGCAGTTGTCATTGTTGTTTAGCTGGCCTGTGGGCCAGGCTTGAACCAGCCAGCCTCAGTGTATGTGGCTGATGCCCTACTCACTGACCTATGAGTGCCAAGCCTTCATTATCCATTTCTGAGTTATCTTCATCCCCTGAGACTGAGGACCTCTCTGTGTCCTCATCCTCAGAGCTGCTCTCCTCATTTTCGGCGTAGTCCACCTCCATCTCATTGTGATGGTTGGTCTCCTTCTTATCCCCTCAGGAATAGACTGGCATTTTCCAGCCATGTTGCTTCCCACTTCTGGTACCCAGCTTGGCCACCACCCCTTCAATGAAGGGCACGTAGAACACCCCAACCCACCGAGCGGCCCAGATCATTCCCTAAGTAGTCACTTTTAACTAAAATCTTTCCTAGAATATTATTCATTGCCAAATCTTTTTTGCTTTTATTAAATCAAAATTGGAGGCTAGAACCATGCACAGTGGCTTTGGCATATAATCCTAGCACTGTGGGAGGCTCAGGCAGGAGGGTTGCTTAATTTTAGGAGTTCAGGATCACCTTGACCAAGAGTGAGACTAAAAATAGAAAAATTAGCTGAACATTGTCGTGGGCACCTGTAGTCCCAACTACTCTTCAACTTCAAACTCTTGGGCATGTATTACTGCTTGAGCCCTGGGAGTTTGAGGTTGCTGTGAGCTGTGACACCATGGCACTCTACCGAGGGCAGTAAAAAACATTTCACTTTGCAGTCCTCCTGTAAAAACGTTTTGGCAACTTCTCAGAGGCCCCAAACCACATTTTGAGAACCACTTACTTAATACTTGTGTGGCTTACCTTTTAAATACTAAGTCCTTCTGAAAATTGAAAATCTAAGCTATGTAGTAGAGATACAAGTTAATAATTTTTTTCTAGATGGCTTCTAGTGGCTACTTGAACAGTTATATATCTTTTCCTTACTGAATAGCAGGCTTAAAACCCTTCTTCACTGGGAGGTAACCTTGAATTTACCCTCTCCTTGCACTATTTCACTGATTACAATTAACGTGGAATATTGTTACATTGCTTATTGTAGAATGACCCTTGAGTGGAACTGCAGCTTTTATTACTATAATTTTTAAAATCAAAACTTTATTAATCTTAATATTGGCTCTGCACCCATGCTTGGTGTTTAGGGTGCCAGCCACATAAACTGAGGCTGCCGAGTTTGAACCCAGTTTGGGCTAGCTACACAACAATAAGAACTACAACAGAACAATAGTCAGGCATTGTGGCGGGTGCTTGTAGTCCTAGCTACTTGGGAGGCTGAGGCAAGAGAGTCGCTTAAGCCCAGGAGTTTGAGGTTGCTGTAAGCTGTGATGCCATGACATTCTATGCCAGGGCGACATAGTGAGACTCTGTTTCAAAAAAAAAAAAAAAGGAAAAAATATAAAATTCTTAGTATTGTTAGATTCCCTTTTTATTAATCTTCCTTTTAAAAAATATTTTTCTTGATTTTTTTCTTATGTTTTTACTTGAATTTTAAAATTATATTTTCTTTGATTTTAATAGCTTCTTTAAAATAGTTCTTTTAAATCACCTAAAATACCATCTGGATAGTTGAACAGATACTCTTTGCCATTTGGAAGCAGGTATTGTTTTAAAAAAATTATGCCATTTTATTGGAAGTTATTTCCTCACTTCCCTCTCTCCCACCCTAGGCAACTGGCCAGTGTACTGTTTTTCCAGCCTTCTGTTGCTGCTCAGTCAGCTCTCTGCATGTCAGGCTGTTCCCTTTTTACGTGCCTTTTAATCATACAGGGCAACAAAAAGGAGTGCAATAACAACAGCATCTTGTATAACATTGCTTTTTTTTTTATCCTAGATTTATAAGATTCTGTGTTTTAACCAGAAATTTGTCTTTTTGTTCCCCAGAAACATAGACCATAAAATCCTTGAATATTAAATGTTAAGAGAACTCTTAGTATAGTTACGTTGGAAGCAGCTATTATAATTACTCAAATATTAAGTCTTAACTTCCAGGGTGCAATTTTAGGAAAGAACAACAGGGCTTTAAGGTGTTATGAAGGCAAAATGTTGGCATCTCTTCTCATCCTAACTGTTGTGTTTCGGAGATTCTTGTGAATGCTAGATTTAGTCTTTACTCTGCTGTTTGCTTTTGAGGGCCAGTCTTAAAGAAAATGTAGTATAATAAAATGATTGCCTTTGATATTTTAACTCTTGTTATGATCTACATGTTGATTTCAGAATTTAGAATTAAAGCAGTTCTCAAAAGAGATGGTAGATGAGCAACTCGCTGGAATTTCTGTTGTGTGTTAATAATGTTTATGATGTTTTCTGTTTATTCTGTACTTGTTTCATCACTCCACTGCATTGTCTAGTAGAGTTGCTACTAGCTGCATATGGCTGTTTAAATTAATAAAAATTAAATAAAATTTAAAAATCAACTTCTCATTTGCCCTAGCCACATTTACAGTACTCAATTGTCATATGTGGCTGGGGGCTACTATATTGGACAGGGCAGATTGACTATTTCTGTCATTGAAGGAAGTTTCATGACATAGCATTATTCAAATCTCCTCTCAATATTATTCAAATATTGACTTCTACTTTAGAAAGAAAATTGAAGTTGTTTTTCTTTAATATTTGTGTTTTTGTTGGTGTAGAGCAGTGGTTCTCAACCTTCCTAGTGCCACGACCCTTTAATATAGTTTCTTATGTTGTGGTGACCCCCAATCAAGGCGCTGAGCCTCTCTCAAATATTTTCAACCTACAGTTGTCCATAGATGTGGAACCTGTGGTTACAGAGGACAGACTGTAGAATCAAAGGGTTTATATATGTACAAGGGAACTTAATGTGAGGGGGTTTAATTAGATATCTCAGTGGCCTCTATCTTTGAGAGTCTCCGCAATCCTAATGTCAGATAGGCTAATAATTGGGCTTGGCGCCTGAAGGTCAGTGACTAGGGTGCCAGCCACATACACCAGAGCTGGCGGATTCGAATCCAGCCTGGGGTTCCCAAACAACAATGACACCTACAACCAAAAAATAGCCAGGCATTGTGGCAGGCACCTGTAGTCCCAGCTACTTGGGAGGCTGAGGCAAGAGAATTGCTTAAGCCCAAGAGTTTGAGGTTGCTGTGAGCTGTGACACCACGGTATTCTACCAAGGGTGACAAAGTGAAACTCTGTCTCAAAAAAAAAAAATTGTTCTTAGAAATGATCTTTTGCTACTCTTATACCCCCCACCAGCTTTCTTTCTAGCCTTCTAGAGGAATATTCCCTTCTGTTGACATTTGTTTAAATCATAGAAATTGTAATTAAATTGATGTTAAGGTGAATTTTCTTTTCTTTAAGATTTCATTTCAGTCATGCCAGGCACAGATTGAGAGATCATCACTATTATGTTTTTATCATGAGGGATTTTTGATTTGTATTTTTTTAAGACAAAATCACACTCAACACGTTGGCTTGGGTAGGGTGCCATAGTGTCATCATAGCTCACTGCAATCTCCAGTTCTTGTGCTCAAGCAATCCTTATGCCTCAGACTCCTGAGTATCTGGGACTATAGGTGTGTACTACCATGACCAGCTAATTTTTCTGTTAGAGATGGAGTCTAGGTCTTGCTCAGGCTGGTCTCTCACTCCTACTCTCAAGTAATCTTCCTCCCTTGGCCTTCCAGAGTGCTAGGATTATAGGTGTGAGCTCCCACACCTGGCATGATTATGAGGTGTTTTTTTTTTTTTTTTTTTTTTTTTGTGACAGAGCCTCAACCTGTCCCACTGGGTAGAGTGCTTTGGCATCACAGCTCACAGCAACCTCCAACTCCTGGGCTCAAGCGAGTCTCCTGCCTCAGCCTCCCAAGTAGCTGGGACCATAGGCGCCCACCACAACGCTTGGCTATTTTTTGGTTGCAGCCGTTATTGTTGTTTGGCAGGTTGGGCTGAATTCGAACCCGCCACCTTAGGTGTATGTGGCTGGTGCCTTAGCTGCTTGAGCCATAGGCACCGAGCCATGTTTTTTTTTTTTTGAGATAGAGTCTCAGTATGTTGCCCTCTGTTAGAGGGTTGTGGTGTCATATCTCACAGCAGCCTCAAACTCCTGGGCTCAAGTGATTCTTTGGTTTCAGCCTCCCAAGTAGTTGGGACTACAGGTACCCACCACAATGCCCAGCTATTTTTAGAGATGGGTTCTTGCTCTTGTTCAGGTTGGTCTAGAACTCCTGAGCTCAAGCAATATGCCCATCTCAGCCTCCCAGAGTGCTAGGATTATAGGTGTGAGCCACTGTGCCCAGCCAGATTATGAGTTTTTTAACATAAGGAATTAACCGTATTTCCAAGTTTTAGGCACACTAAATAAAATATACTAACTGTTCTGTGTAATAATAGCAGATATCTTTTGTTTTACTCCTGTGGTAAAATTTTGGGAGAGTTTTCTCTTTTTCTTTTTTCCCAGACTGGGGTATAGCAGTGTCATAACAGCTCATTGCATCCTCCAACCCTTAGCTCAAGTGATCTTCTGCCTCAACCTCCCTTGTAATTGGGAGTATAGGCATGTACTACCACACCTGGTTATTTTTTAAATTTTTTTGTAGAGCTGGTGTCTCTTTTTTGTTTAGGTTTTTCTCAAACTCCTGACCTCTAACGATCCTCCCACTTTGGCCTCACAAAGTACTAGGATTACAGATGTGATCCACCTGTGTCCAGCCAAACCTATTGTAACTCCCCAATCCATAACTCTACAGCTCATTTGTTTCCCAGAGTTTAGTCTTAAATTTTGAATTACAGAAATACCTAAAACATACGTATTTCTACTGAGATATTTCCTACATATTTCTTAGATTAAAATATTAATAGTGAAGTACTGTTGTTCTACCATCCCCAACAGAAATCTTCAAAACTACATAACTTTTCCTTTTTAGTTTATTTTATCACTCTCCATTTGTCTGTCTTTCTGTCTGTCTTCACTTTTAGAGACAGTGTCTCACTGTTGCCCAGGGTGGAGTACGGTAACATAATCATAGCTCACTGCAGCCTTGCACTACTGGCCTTAAGGGGTCTTCCTGCCTCTGCCTTCCAGAATGCTGGGTTATAGTCATGAGCCACTGTACTTGGCCACTTCTTATGTAAGCTCTTCTTTCTCCCTCCCAATATTTTTAGCCATCAGGTCATTTTTCTAACATGATATTTATATTCATTTTTCTTCAAATTACTTTCAGTTCTGTCTGGCCTACTTTGTTAATCTCTCATCTAATCTATCCTATTTTATCTTTCCTTTCTGAACAGAAACTTTGGCTTATGCATTTTTGTATCTGAGACAGATGAGTCATTATTTTGTGATAATACAATGTCATTTTATTACCTTTTTAGTGCATTGAGCTACCTTAGTTCTTAATTTCATTCTATTTATTTTTTAGTGTGATGAACAAGTCTGGAGTGAATCGTGTAGTTTGGAAGCGACCTCGACTCACTCACAATGGGCCTGTTAGAAGGAGCACAGTTATTGACCAGATACCTTTTCTGGCAGTAGCAAGAGCACTTGGTAAGTAGGACTTACATTGGATGAAATTATACTGGATTTTCTATAATATATTTTTTATTTTGGGGGTTGGGGTTTGAGACAGAGCCTCACTTTGTGGCCCCAGGCTAGAGTACCATGGCATCATAGCTCACAGCAACTTCAAATTCTTTCCTCTTACCTCAGCCTCTGAGTAACTGGGACCACAGGCACCTGCCTTAATGCCCAGCTAATTTTAGTAGAGACAGGGTCTCGTTCTTGCTTAGGCTGGTCTTAAACTTGTGAGCTCAAGCAATTCACTGGCCTCAGCCTCCCAGAGTGCTGGGATTATAGGTTTTCTACAATAAATATATTGTGATAAAGTGAGACTGAGAACTAAGCCCTTAGTTGGCATATGGTGAGAGTAGAGATATGATAATGCTGTATTAAATGCTTTAAAACCTAAATGAGCTGGGCATAGTGGAGTGTATCTGTAATCCCAGCTATTCAGGAGTCATAGGCAGGAGGATTGCTTGAGTTCAGGAGGTTGAAATTAGTCTGGGCAACATAGACCAGATTTCAAAAATGAATGAATGAATGAATAACCATTATTTGCTGAAAAAAGGGTGGGAAAACCTAATTTGAAGGGAGGATTAAGGTTTGTATTTCAGTGTCAGTTGTCCTTTGAAAATGAGTCACATTCAATGTTTTGCTAACTTCCCCTATACTTAAATAAGTGTATTCATGTCTAAATTTAATGGTATGTTTAAAACTATTAAAAACTTTTCCTACTGTAGCCCTTAATATTCCTCTTAAGAGCCTTCAAAGCTGATTTTTCTTCAGCTAGCAAAGTAACTTATCCATGATTAAATAGAAAGTTACCTTTCTGATCTGCTTGGTTTTGGGGAAAAGGCTAAAAAATTATAATTATGGAGATATTTTACCTTGGCTATGTTAGATGGGAGTAGTTTTTGTAAAGAAAATTTCTATGGAAAAAAGCAGAAATTTGTACCTTCTTTATTAGGTTACAGTGGTTCTTAACCTTCCTCATGCTGCGACCCTTTAAAACAGTACCTCAAGTTGTAGGGACCACCAACCACAAAATTATTTTCATTCTACTTAGCTACAGTAGCAAGGAAAATAATTTTATGGTTGAGGGTCACCACAACATGAGGAACTGTGCTAAAGGGTCGTGGCATTAGGAAGGTTGAGAACCACTGTTCTGTTAGATATTTAAGTGTGGTGTCAGGCATTATATTAAAATCCTCTTGAGATATAATAAAGATATATTCTTGCTCACATGGAGTAATAAATATGGTTGGGGATATAGGCAATAAAGAAAGAATTTATAAATCACCACAGATTAGGAAATACATCGAAGAAATAAATAGGGTGCTTTGATATATAACTTAGAAGGAAAACACTATTTTAGTGTTGTATTTCATGGAAATGCCCTTTTTAGGAAGTATTTTTGAATTTTTGGGGTCTTTGTTTTGTTTTCTTTTAAACTGGTTGAACAACAAGATTTTTTTTTTTTTTTTTAAGAGATGAAGTTGTGCTTTGTTGCCTAGTCTGGAGTTTAGTGACTATTCACAGGTACAAACTCGGGGGTTCAAGCAGTCATTCTGCTTCAGTCTCCTGAGTATCTGGACTACAGGCATGTGTCCCTGTGACTGACCCAGGAAGACTTACTTTATCTGAGATTTGAAGGCTAAAAAGGAGCTAGTCTCATGGTTATTCTATGGAAGAATATTTCAGGCATGGATCCTAAAGTGGAAAAGAACTTGGCATGTTCTAGGAATTGTCAAAAAGCTGGAGTTGATTGAGGTAGAAATGGGTCATACTCATGGCATATGTTTGTGTTGTCATCTAATTGTAGTGGGACGCATTGAAGAATAGTAAGCTAAGGAGTATAACATTATCTGTTTTGTCTTTTACTATTATTTTATTTTTCTTCATTAAACATGCCTCAAATACATGATATGCCTTTTGGTTGTTGTTGTTGAAGTTTGGCCAGGGCTAGGTTTGAACCTGCCACCCTTGGTATATGGGGTGGCAGGCACCCTACCCACTGAGCCATAGTCGCTGCCCAGGATTTGCCTTTGATTATTCTGGGACCAAGAATAATTCTGGGACCAGAAAAATGATTATTCTGGGACCAAGCACAGTGATTCTTACTTATAGTTCTAGCCACTTAATTAAGAGGCTAAGGTGGAATGATTGTTTGAGACCAGGAGTGTGAGGCTGCAGTGAGCTCTAATTATGCCACTGTACTTCAGCCTGAGCAACAAAGCAAAATCCTGTACCTTAAAAAAAAAAAAAATTGACTGGGCACCTGTAGCTCAATGGTTAGGGCGCCGGTCACATCCACCCGAGCTGGCAGGTTGGACCCCAGACAGGGCCTGCTAAACAGCAATGACAACAACAACAAAAATAGCTGGGTGTTATGGCGGGCACCTGTATTCCCAGCTACTTGGGAGGCTGAGATGAGAGAATTGATTAAGCCCAAGAATTTGAGGTTGCTGTGAGCTGTGACATCACAGCACTTTACCAAGGACAACACAGTTGAGATTCTGTCTCAAAAAAAAAAAAATTTGTGCCTGTTATGTACTACTGTCTCATTTTGATCCTTGATCAAATGTACATAGTCCTAATCTTTGAGGAGTCTGTAATCTAGTGGAGGGAATAGATAAGAAACAAATGATAATATTTTTTAAAGTGTCATAAAAGAATTAAACAAGGTGATAAGTCAGTAATTTGTGAAAGGGATAGTAGGTAGCAGAGGAGGGCTACTCTAGAAAGGATGGTCAAAGGGGGTGGTGGTGGTGGTATTTGAGTAAGACCTGAAGGTCACAGGTTTGAGATCAGCCTGAGCCAGAGCAAGACCAATCCTCTAAAAATAGACGGGCCCCTGTGGTCCCATCTACTTGGGAGGCTGAGACAAGAGAATCGCTTAAGCCCAGGAGTTTGAGGTTGCTGTGAGCTATTGATGCCATGGCACTCTACCAAGGGCAACAAAGTGAGAGTCTGTCTCAAAAAAAAAGAATTGTAAAATACATACAACATACACATAACTTACCATAATCTTACCATTTAAGTGTGTAGTTGATGTGGTATTAAGTACATTTACAGTTGGTTTTTGTACTGACTCCTTGAGTGGAAGGAGTAAAATTTGATACAGCAAGGGATGTGGTCTCAATTTAGACAATTCCTTGTAGGAATTTTCCTACAAAGGGAAGAAGAGAACTGGGGCCTTACTCTGTTGTCCAGGCTAGAGTGCAATGGTATTGTCATAACTCACTGTAGCCTCAAATACCTGTGTTCAAGTGATCCTCTGCATCCTGAGGTTGTGCAAGTGTGCATCACCATAACTGGCTGATTTTTTCCTTATTTTTTGGCAGAGATAGGGTTTGTTGTCCAGGCTAATCTGAAACTCTTGGTTTCAAATCAGTTATCTCTCACCTTGTCTTCCCAAGTACTGGGATGACAGGCTTGAGCCACTGTGCTCAGCCTTGATTTTTGTTCTCTCTCACATGAATAATTTTCTCTTCAAATACTTTATTTATTTTGAGATAGAGTCTTAACTTTGTTGCCTGCAGTAGAGGGCCATGGCGTCACAGCTCACAGCAATCTCAAACTCCTAGGCTTAAGTGATCCTGTTTCCTCAGCTTCATAAGTAGCTGGGACTACTGGCACCCGCCACAGTGCCCAGCTATTTTTTGAGACAGCGGCAGGGGGAGGTCTCACTCTTGCTTAGGCTGGTCTCAAACTCTTTAACTCAGGCAATCCACACAGCTTGGCCTCCCAGAGGAGTGAGGCCATTGTGAGCCACCGTGTGCCACTATGCCCGGCCTATTGATTTTTTTTAGAAAAGCATCTCACTGTTTTGCCTGGACTAATTTGTACTCCTGGGCTCGAGCAATCTTCTTGCCTGCCAAGTAGATGGTAGTATAGGCATGTACTCTGCCTCCAGTCTAATAGTACCTTTCAGATTCTTTTTTTTTGAGACAGAGCCTCAAGCTGTTCCCCTGGGTAGAGTGCTGGGGCATCACAGCTCACAGCAACCTCCAACTCCTGGGCTCACATGAGTCTCCTGCCTCAGCCTCCCAAGTAGCTGGGACCATAGGCGCCCGCCACAATGCCCAGCTATTTTTTGGTTGCAGCCATCATTGTTATTTGGCAGGCCCGGGCTGGATTCAAACCCGCCACTTTAGGTGTATGTGGCTGGTGCCTTAGCTGCTTGAGCCACAGGCGCTGAGCCTACCTTTCAGATTCTAACATTTAAAGAATAATGCACACACACATATACATACACACACACATACATATATACATACACACACTGTTTTCTTGAGTTTACCTTGTTGTATGCTAATACTTATTGGACCAAAGGAAATTGAATGCTAGTATGAAGAACCACCCTTATGATTTTATGGTCATTTTTCTTATGGTTTTTTTTGGAAAGAGAAATCTCATCGCTGTTGGTACCCTATAGTCACTGATGATGATATTTACTTGAGAACAAATGTAGCAAAGCTGCCTTCTAGTGGCTGCCTAGTAGAATTGCATTTAAATTTTATTCATTGAACAGGTGTTTTTTGAGTCTAGGGCAGAGAAAAGGTTTTCATCACATGTAAGAAAAAGAACTGAAAAATTTCTATTCTTAACTACTTATGAATGTACTGATAAGAACTTTAAATTAGGGATATTTTGCCAAGCCACAGAGACCAGATAAGTGATATTTAGACTGAGATTTGAAGAATTATTAGAAGTTAAGAGGGAAAGAAAAGGTATTAGAGGTATAGAAAGCAGCATTTTTGAAAAGCTTGGTGATAGGAAGACGCATGGTTATATAAGGGACACTGAAGGCCAGTGTTGGCTAGATCATAGATGTGGGAATAAGAGACATGGCTAAAATGAAAAATATTACATCATATGGGCTGTGGTAAAGAATTGTTGTCTTTATCTTAACAGTAAACTATTACAGAGTTGGGGTAAGAAACATCATTAGATTTGTGTTTTTTAAAATTGTAGTAAAATCCATATACACATAACTTAACCATCTTGCCATTTTAAGTATATAGTTTAGTGTGGTATTAAGTACATTTACATTGTAGTGCAACCATCATCACTGCTATCCATTTTATATTTGTGAGGGTTTTTGTTTTGTTTTGTTTTGCTCTGTTGCCCCAGCTGGAGTGTCATGGCATCATCATAGCTCACAGCAACCTCAAACTCCTGGGCTCAAGTGATCCTCCTGCCCCAGCCTCCCGAGTAGCTGGGACTATAGGTGCCTGTCACTACACTCAGCTAATTTCTTCTATTTTAAATAAAGACAGGGTCTTTTTTGCTCAGGTTGGTCTCTAAGTCCTAAACCTAAGGGATCCTCCTGCCTCAGCCTTCTAGAGTGCTAGAATTACAGGTATATATGTGTTTTTAAAAGATGATTTTAATTGCAGTTCTAAGAGTGGATTAGAGGGGGAAAATGTTGTTGGGAAGCTCTCAGACATTACAGGGGGTGGGAGTGGTGGTGTTGAAATTTCCTAGGGGTAAAGGATCACGGTATATCCTGTATACTGCTGGCTGCCCATGTACCACTAGAGCAGGCAGAGAAGATAGGAACCAGAAGATAGGTGTCTTCTCTTCTGGAGTACTTTCTCAAGTGCCCTCTATTGAGGAAAAAGGGAAAATGGACATTAGGTAGGTTCTGTCTGTCAGTGTTCAAGGTATATACCTTCAGAACCTATAGAAATGATATTCTGTAATCCTATTTTGGTGTACAAGTACTAACCCAATAATAAAAATTCTTTTTTTATTTTGCAGTTTTTGGCCGGGCTGGGTCTGAACCTGCTACCTCTGGCATATGGGGCCTGCACCCTACTCCTTTGAGCAATAGGTGCCGCCCTCCAATTGTGGCAGTTCTGATCCTTACTGTGTTTCCCCGAAAATAAGACCTATCCCAAATAAGACCTTACCGTGTTTCCCCCAAAAATAAGACCTATCCCCAAAATAAGCCCTAGTAGGATTTCTATGCATTTGTTAAATATAAGCCCTTCCCTGATAATAAGACCTAGTGATAGGCGTGGCTATGCAGCGTATCTGCATAGCCAGCCATGCATTTTCAGTGCGGAGCTGTAAGGAAGACTGGAATACCTTTTATCTGCCACAGCTCCTTTCTCTGAGCCATTGGCACTTGTGCGGGACCACAGTCGCAGGCATCCTATTGCACACTTGCAAACAGCTAGGGAAGAGTTCACGCATCACTAGCTCCAGCCCCACCAACAAGGTCAGCTCCCCCTGTCAGGTTCCAGAAGAAGATAACACTGTATTTGAATAAATGTAGATTGTTGCATTATACTTAATAAAAATAAGACATCCCCTGAAAATAAGCCCTAGTGTGTCTTCTTGAGAAAAAATAAATATAAGGCAGTGTCTTATTTTGAGGGAAACACGGTACTAGTTATTTGATATTAGATAAAGCCATGTTGGGCTGGGCGTGGTGGCTCATGTCTGTAATTTTAGCACTTGGGAGGATGAGGCAGGTAGATTGCCTGAGCTCACGGGTTCGAGACCAGCCTGAGCCAGAGCGAGACCTCGACTCAAAAAATAGCCGGGCATTGTGGTGGGCGCCTATAGTCCCGGCTACCTGGGAGGCTGAGGCAAGAGGATCACTTGAGCCCAAGAGTTTGAGGTTGCTGTGAGCTATGATGCCATGGCACTCTAGCAAAGGTGACAAAATGAGACTCTGTCTCAAAAAAAAAAAAAAGAAAAAAAAAGGGTGGCACCTGTGGCTCAGTGAGTAGGGCACTGGCCCCATATACCAAGGGTGGTGGGTTCAAAACTTGCCCCGGCCAAACTGCAACAAAAAGTAGCCAGGTGTTGTGGCAGGCACCTGTAGTCCCAGCTACTTGGGAGGCTGAGGCAAGAGAATCACCTTAGCCCAAAGAGCTGGAGGTTGCTGTGAGCTGTGACACCATGGCACTCTACACAGGATGATAGAGTGAGACTCTGTCTCAAAAAAAAAAAAAATTAAAAAAAAAACCCAGTAGATAAAGCCATGTAACCATGTAGACTCTTTGAGCTGGTAAAATAAGAGAACTGGTTTATGAATATGCGTCATCTGGTGAATGTGTTAGAAGTTCAGATTCTAGGGACATTTACTAGCAAATTGAAGCAACTTGAGGATCAAAACAAATTATAAGCTAAAATATATTGAGTAAAATAAGAATCCGTAAGTCCATACTGAAACTAAAAAGATCATGAAGAGGTAGAGGAATGAAAAGCTCTTTTTATTACATGTATATGTATGTACATATATGTTTTTTGTTTTGTTTTTGAGGCAGAGTTTCACTCTGCTGCCCTGAAGTTGAGAGCCGTGACATCATAGCTCACAACAACCTCAAACTTTTGGGTTCAAGTGATCCTCTTGCCTCAGCTTCCCTGTGGTGAAGAATTGTGTCTTTATCTTAACCACAAACTATTACAGAGTTGGGGTGGGAAACATAATTAGATTTGTGTTTTTAAAATTGTGGTAGGTAGGACTACAGGTGCCTGCCACAACACCTGGCTAATTTTTCCAAAAAAAAATTTTTTTTTGAGACAGAGCCTCAAGCTATCACAGTGGGTAGAGTGCGGTGGCATCAACAGCTCATAGCAACCTCCAGCTTGTGGGATTCTTCCAATTCTCTTGCCTTAGCCTCCCATGTAGCTTGAGACTACAAGTGCCCATCAAAATGCCCAGCTATTTGTTGGTTGTAGTTGTCATCGTTTGGCAGACCCAGGCTGGATTCGAACCTGCCAGCTCTGGTGTATGTGGCTAGTGCCTTAGCTGCTTGAGCTACAGGTGCTGACCCTAATTTTTCTATTTTAGTAGAGATAGGGTCTCACTCTCACTCAGGCTGATCAGAAAGCTCTTTTTTACAAAGACTATCAACTAACAAATGTAGTTAGAACGTTCTAATTCTATCAGTTTGATAACTGATGCATAGGTCCAGTGCCTGTTGCTCAGTGGTTAGGGCGCCTGCCACACATACTGAGGCAGGTGGGTTTGAACCCATTCTGGGCCTGCTAAACAACAATGACAACTGCAGTAAAAAAATAGCCAGGTGTTGTGGGTACCTAAAGTCCTATCTACTTGGGAGGCTGAGGCAAGAGAATCGCTTAGGCCCAAGAGTTAGACGTTGCTGTGAGGTGTGATGCAGTGGCACTCTACATAATGAGACTGTGTCAAAATGAATAAATAAATAAATAAAAATAACTGATGCATACAAGAATCATCAATGGGGCTGGGTGTCGTGGCTCACACCTGTAATCCTGGCACTCTCAAAGGCCAAGGTGAGTGGGTTGCCTCAGCTCATGCTTTTGAGACCAGCCTGAGCAAAAAGCAAGACGGTGTCTCAAAAAATAGCCAGGTGCTGGCTCGATGCCTATAGCTCAACCGGCTAAGGCGCCAGCCACGTACACCTAAGGTGGCGGGTTCGAATCCCCAGCCTGGGCCTGCCAAACAACAATGATGGCTGCAACCAAAAAATAGCCAGGCGTTGTGGCAGGCGCCTGTAGTCCTAGCTACTTGGGAGGCGGAGGCAAGAGACTCGCTTGGGCCCAGGAGTGGGAGGTTGCTGTGAGCTGTAATGCCACGGCACTCTACCCAGAGGGACAGCTTGAGGCTCTGTCTCAAAAAAAAAAAAAATAGCCAGGTGCTGTTGTGGGTGCCTGTAGTTTCAGCTACTTGGGATGCTGAGGCAAGAGAATCTCTTAAGCCCAAGAGTTGGAGGTTGCTGTGAGCTGTGACGGCACTACTGGGGGCGACAAAGTGAGACTCTGTCTCAAAAAAAAAAAAAAAGAATCATCAATGAATGCTAAAATATGGCATATTTTGGTGCAGAAAAGAATATTTCATACAGACTCCAAATGCCACTCTACAGATTATGTCAGTTACAAACAGAAAAAGGCACCTTTTAGTGCCTGTAGACAGCATTTACCCCAAATAACCAAACTTGGCATTGCTAGTAATAGGGCAGACTCTCTCCAGGTGATACTCTGACAAGGACAGAACTCCCAAGATGCAGCATTATGGCCACAAATAGTTTAACCTATCACTTAAGTCCAGGAGTTTGAGGTTGCTGTGAGCTATGATGATGCCTATGTGATGTGAGCTATGATGATGCCTATGCTATGATGTGAGCTATGTTGATAGCTCAGGCAACAGAGTGAGACCCTGTCTCACAAAACAGAAAACACACCAAAAAAAGTATAACTTGAGCACAAACCCTTATATAGCACTAGAACATGAGAACAACTAAGAACAAATCCAAATTAATGGTCATTCTGCAAAGCAACTGGCCTGAACTATTCACAGTCATCAATACCATGAATGCTAAAAGCAGAAAAAAATCTATGGAACTGTTCAGGGGTAGAAACAACTTAAAAATTACACTTAGGCTCGGCGCCTGTGGCTCAAGTGGCTAAGGTGCCGGCCACACACACCTGAGCTGGTGGGTTGGAATCCAGCCTGGACCTGCCAAAAAACAATGATGACTGCAACCAGAAAATAGCCAGGCATTGTGGAGGGCACCTGTAGCTATTTGGGAGGTGGAGGCAGGAGAATCGCTTGAGCCCAGGCATTGAAGGTCACTGTGAGCTGTGAAGCCATGGCCCTCTACCCAGGGCGACAGCTTGAGCCCCACTCCCCCCCAAAAAATTACAATTAAACGCAAGGAATGATCCTTGAAGGAACCTAGATACTAAAAACACGTTATTGAGACAATTGGGAGAGATTTGAATATGTACTTTATATTATACACAGCATAGCAATATGAAATTTCCTGAGTATGGTTATGTAGAAGAACATCCTCAGGCTTAGGAGAGATGAATGCTGAAGTATTACTGTTTAGAGGAGAAAAAAAAATTTTTTTTTTTTTTGCAGTTTTTGGCTGAGGCTGGATTTGAACCCACCACCTCTGGCATATGGGGCCGGTGCCCTACTCCTTTGAGCCCCAGGCGCCACCCGAGAAATTTTTTTTTGTCTGTAACCTAATCTAAAATGGTTGAGCACATAACTAAAACTATCTCTATCCACAGATGACAACATTGTCTGCATAAAACAATCCCAGAGAATCTCCAAAAAAGCTACTAGAATTAATAAGTGAATTCAGCAAAGTCCCAGGATCCAAATTCAATGTACACAGTCTATCATATGTTTATGTACAGAAATGAAATTTAAATAAGTATCATTTATACTGGCAGCAAAAAAACGTAGAATTCTTAGGTATAATTGTAACAAAATATGCACAAGATTTGTATGTGGGAAATTACAAAATACTGATGAAAGAAATCAGAGAAGGCTCAGCACCTGTGGCTCCAGTGGCTAAGGCGCCAGCCACATACACCTAAGGTGGTGGGTTCGAATCCAACCCGGATCCACCAAACAACAATGACGGCTGCAACCAAAAAATAGCCAGGCGTTGTGGCGGGCGCCTGTGATCCCAGCTACTTGGGAGGCTGAGGCAGGAGACTGGCTTGAGCCCAGGAGTTGGAGGTTGCGGTGAGCTGTGATGCCACGGCACTCTACCCAGGGGACTAGCTTTGAGGCTCTGTCTCAAAAAAAAAAAAAAAAAGAAAGAAAGAAATCAGAGAAAACCTACATTGAGCTATGCCATATTCTTGAATTGGGAGTTAAAATATTAAGACAGCATTTCTCCCCAAACTGATCTTTAGGATCAATACAATCTTAATTAAAATGCAGAGTTTCAGTAATTTAGAGGAAATGAGCTCTTCTGGAACTGTATCAAGGTTTAGCGAGAAAGAAAGAGATTAACTGGATATTGGAAACTAGTGATTTGGGAATTGTCAGTAGAAGAGTTGAAAACTTGAAGGGATAGTTTCATCAAAGCAGTGTGCGTATGTGCTTATATACATATAGGCATGGAATTATCTGGAAGGATAATTACATAAGAATAATAGCTATTTCCTATGTGGAGAACTGGAAAGTGCAGGGATAGGAAAGGAAGAATTTTGTTGTGTACAATTTTGTATGTTTTGATTTTTGTATCATATGAATGTATTATATATTCAAATAAAAGCCCAAGTAATAGGGAAACAGCTTTTTAAAAGCCCAAATAATAGAATAAAAATTTAAAAAAAAACAAAAAAGAAAGATGCAAAAAAGAAAGAAAAGCATTGAAACAATAAAAAAGAAAAATAAGAAGTCCAAATAATAGGGAAAACTGCTTTTGAAAGTTTTGAGCATCACTTATGAACTCTATAATTGCTGCCCTAATATTTATCTTAACTGTCTCCATGTTCATTTTTATATTTCATCAACCAGGGTGCTTTGTTTGGCTGGAAAAGAGAGGTAAACATGTCTTTGTGAGCTGACTTTGATTATAATTAACTTTCAGTAGTTTCATGTGTCCCTTTTTGCCATTCTGAAGGTTGAATTGTCTCTTTGAAAAGGCTAGTTAGCGGTGATTTTGCTATTTTAGTGTGGAGTAATTGATTTGAATTATTCTTTCCTTGGACTCCAAGTGTGTTTGAATTGGCCAGTATTTCTGATGAGAGCTAATGGGGAGCTAAATATGGAAGGGAAAGGACAAAGAGCTTTCTCTTGTTATTTAACAAAAGTCAGACCTACTGAAAACAGAACAAAAACTCTTTACCTTCTTGTCTGAAAACCTTTTGCTTTTAATTTAGGCCTTTTCCCCTTGAGTACTTGTTTTCTTTTTGTCTCCTTGTCCTCACTTTTTGGGAGCAAAAAGTGTTTTGCTTACGTTGTCTTATGTATTTTCGACAAATTAGTTGTTCTATAAATTGGTTTTTATTCTTCCATTTCAGTTGTATTGACCTTTTTGATGGCCTGAGTCAACCAAAAGTTTTTTCTGTTGAACATTTTGAGGTTTATATCTAGTAGGTCTAATAGGCGGAAATTTAGGTATTGTTTTATGTGCAGCTGAAACATGGAGGATGCTATGTAAGAACCTTCCTTTCTCTGGCTTACTGAAGGGGGAGAACTTTCTTTTTTTTTTTTCAGACAGTTTCAAGCTATCATTTTTGGTAGAGTGCTGTAGTATCACAGCTCATAGTAACCTCAAACTCTTGGGCTCAAGTGATTCTCTTGCCTCAGCCTTCCAAGTAGCTGGGAATACAGGTGCCCGCCACAATGCCCAGCTATTTTTTTTGTTGCATTTGTCAGTGTTGTTTTAGCCAGCCTGGGCCGGGTTAGGGTTAGGGTTGAAACCCATCAGCCTTGGTGTATATAGCTGGCACCTTACCCACTGAGCAATGGGTACCATCCTGAAGGGGGAAAACTTTTGCTCTCAAGACTGGTCAGATGATAGGTTAAAAGCATAAAAGTGCTCATTTTTTCTGAAATTTTCTTCCAAGTGACTGATGCTTATTTTATAAGTTTTTCATGTAGGTACGTCACTGACCTAGAAGTTAACAGGAGTTTTTCAGCTAGCCATTGGTACTCCTAATTGTGGGAGTTTTCCTCATTCTGTCTTTCTTCTTCACAATTATCTTGGTTAATCCTAGCCCTTTGCTCTGCCCTATACATTTCAAAATCAGCATGTCAAGTTCTAAAAAATTCCTGTTGGCATTTTGGCTGGAATTACATTGACTTTGTAGATTATTTTGGGAGGAATTTGTCTTTATAATAAGTCTAAAATTAAGTTATCTATGAATCTGGTTTTTCCATTTATTACACATTTATTAGATTTAATAGTGTTTTTTAATGTTTTGGAATCTATATTCTTGTTCATAAACAGCTTATTTACCTTTTATTATGTATTCTAGTTGTAAATGGGATTATTAACAAAATTGTATTTTCTGTTTGTTATTGTATAGAAATATAATTGACTTAATATATTTGGTTTATATTGAACAACCTTTTAATAATTTCCTATTAATTCTATTTTTTCTTTTCCTTTTGCCTTTTTTTTTTTTTTTGGCTGGGGCTGGGTTTGAACCCACCACCTCCAGCATGTGGAGCCAACACCCTACCCCTTTGAGCCACAGGTGCTGCCCTTCTTTTTTCTTTTTTTTGGTAGAGACAGAGTCTCACTTTATCACCCTGTGTAGAGTGCTGTGGCATCACAGCTCATAGCAACCTCCAACTTCTGGGCTTAGGTGATTCTCTTGCCTCAACTTCCCAAGTAGCTGTGACTGCAGGTGCCCACCACAACGCTTGGCTATTTTTTTGTTGCAGTTTGGCCAGGGCCAGGTTTGAACCCACCACCCTCTGTATATGGGGCCAGCACCCTACCCACTGAGCCAAAGGCACCACCCAGCATTTTTCCTTTTTCAACCTATCTTACTTATTTTTATTATCTTGGTCCTTTCTAGAAAGGACCAAGTATAATATTGGAAGAGATGTGATGATATAGGGCATATAGTTTTCTTATTGCTTCATTTTAAAGGGAATATTTTTAATACTTTACCTTTAAGTAAGATGTTTCTTACAGAATGATGATGGATATTCTTTATCAGACTAATTAAGGGACTAATTTTCCCTCCAGTTTGCTAGGAATAAAATTTGTTTGTCATGAATGGATTTTGAATGTTACCAAGTGGTTTTTGCATCAATTGGGTTGAATTGTATAGATTTCTTCATTATTCTGTTGATGTACTATACTCTTAGCTTCCAAATAACATTTCTTGCTTCTTCTGCTCTCTTACCCCAGGTGATTTGTGGAGCTACGATTTCTTCAGTGGTGAGTTTGTGGTGTCTCCTGAACCAGACACGAGTGTTCACACTCTTGATCCCCAGAAGCACAAATATATTATCTTAGGGAGTGATGGGCTTTGGAATATGATTCCGCCTCAAGATGCCGTCTCAATGTGTCAGGACCAAGAGGAGAAAAAATCCCTGATGGTAAGAAGTGATTCAATAAATAGATAATGTGGCTCAGCGCCTATAGCTCAACAGGCTAGGGCGCCAGCCACATACACCTAAGGTGGCGGGTTCGAATCCCCAGCCCGGACCTGCCAAACAACAATGACGGCTGCAACCCAAAAATAGTCGGGCGTTGTGGCGGGTGCCTGTGGTCCCAGCTACTTGGGAGGTGGAGGCAA
>CAUYTI010116759.1:0-32231 GCA_963575145.1 Galago senegalensis
GGCAGGCGCCTGTGGTCCCAGCTACTTGGGAGGCGGGGGCAAGAGACTCGCTTGAGCCCAGGAGTTGGAGGTTGCTGTGAGCTGTAATGCCATGGCACTCTACCCAGGGGGACAGCTTGAGGCTCTGTCTCAAAAAAAAAAAAAAAATTCCAAGCCAAAAAAAAAAAAACCCTAGAGAAATATAAGGTTAATGTGTACTGGGGGGGGGGGGGGCTGTGCTGTTGGGGGATGGTAATGTAGAGATTGGGGAGCAAGGATCAAAGAAAAAATAAAAGGAATACAGCAACGCTGAAGTGCTCAAGTTGTTTGTCTCCTGAGTGTTACATTTAACAAGAATATTTAAGATGTTATTAAATAATGAGCAATTGATTGGAGAAAGTAAGAATAAGTAAAACATATTTATATGTAGAACTCATTAGGTGTTAATTTCAGATAATAGAAATTATAATGCCTAATTTTCAAAGGAGCAAAGGAATATTATATGAATTCCAGTAAACAATGAAACCATAGTTATGGCTAGTCCTGCAGCAGCTAAAATTCTTGCATAAACTTCACCACGTTTCTAAAACATCAGATGTTGGAAACCTGGGCATCAACAGGAATTGATGGAAAGACTCAAATGCCAAAAAGAAGCAGCAAGAGAACTGGCATTACAAATTCTGTACAGAGTCTTTCCAATTTCTGGCTGACTCCTCAACCAAGCAAAGAAGACTCAAATCAGCCTAAAGTTTTGATTAAAAAAACTGAAATGGCATTTGAGCTGTCACCTCCACAGACAAGATAGAGTTTGCAAACTGTTCAGCTGACAAAAATATGAAAACTTTAAAATACAGCATAACAGTTTATAGTTTTCATTCAAGATGTGCGAGTTCAGATAACATATTTCCCATTATCAAGGCAAAAGACAATCAACAGAGACCAGCATCAAACTCAACATGGCCGAGTATGACAAAAATATTGGCTTACATCCTGCAAGAATGTTAATTTTTAGCTATAGTTATTCTACAGAGATAAAGAAAGACACTCATACTATTACTTACAATTTTTATCAGAGAAATAGAATATCAAATATAAAATTTCTGAAATAAAACTAATTATTGGATGAGTTTAAGAGCATGCAGAATGTAACTGATAGAGAACAGTCAATTGGCAGGAAGGTAGATTTGCACTGGCTAATTTGAAGAAGAGAGACAGAAAACACATACAGGACAACTTCGTGACTTGTAGGAAATAATGAAAGGTGTGATCTATATTTATTTAAATCCAAGAGGGAAGTAAAGGAGTATAAGGCACAAAACAGTTTGAAAAAAATAATGGCAATTATTTTTTTAACTGATAATTTCCCAATTGGGTAAAAGATATAAAATAAAAAATTTTAAGACCCTCATAGATGCTCAAACAGGATAAATTAAAGAAAACTGTGCAAAGAACATCAGAGTCACATGGCTATAACCCATGTATAAAGAAAAACTGTTCTTGATAAAAGACATACAAATGGTCAACAGGTATATGAAAAAATTTTCAACATCACTAATCATCAGAGAAATGCAAATCAAAACAACAATGAAAAATCATCTCACCACAGCTAAAATGGCTTTTGTATAAAAGACAGACAATGACAAATGCTGGCCAGGATGTAGGGAAGTGGAATCTTGGTACACTTGTGGCAAAAATGTAAACTGTGAAGAGCAGGATGGAGGTTCCTCAAAAAGTTAATAGTAGAACTACCATATGATATCGCAATTACATATCATTGCAACACCATTCACTATAGTAAAGATGGAATCAATCTAAGTGTCCATCAATGGAAGAATGGATAAAGAAAATGTGGTACATATACACAACAGATAATTCCACCAATCAAAAAAAAAAAAAATGGAAACAGCTTGGTGCCTGTAGGTCAGTGGTTAGGGCACTAGCTATATACACCAGAGTTGGCAGGTTCAAATCCAGCCCGAGCCTGCCAAACAACAATAACTTCAACCAAAAAATAGCCGGGCATTGTGGCAGGCACCCATAGTCCCAGCTACTTGGGAGGCTGAGGCAAGAGAATTTCTTAAGCCCAAGAGTTTGAGGTTGCTGTGAGCTGTGACACCACAATACTCTACTGAGGGTGACAAAGTGAGACTCTATCTAAAAAAAAAAAAAAAAAAATGGAATACAGGTAGTCCCTAAGTTACAAATATTGGATTTATGTACAACCTGTACTTACAAATGGGCTATTGCAATGTGTCTCAAAATTACAAATATCTGACTGATATATGGCTCTTATGCACCAGACATAAGAGATATTATAAGTAATAGGTAAATATACCTGTTTAAACTTACATACAAATTCAACTTAAGAACAATCCTAGGGAACCTATCTCCTTTATAACCCAGGAAGTGCAGGTATTGTCATTTGCAGCAATATGAAGGAAACTAAAGGACATTATATTCAATGATAAACCAGGCCCAGAAGCATAAAATTTGCTTGTTTTCATTATTTGTGGGAGTTAAATTTTTTTAAATTGAACTCATAGAGTTAACAAGGATGGGAAGTTAGCAGAGGATGAAAAGGATATCCAGGGAGAGAACAATAATGTGGAGTTAGTCAATGAGAATAAAAATGCAATTAGCTAAGATAAATAAGATTTATTCTTATGCCATAATAGGGTGCCCATGTTATTTGCCTGGAAGTGGATTTGGTCACAGGTCCAACATGCCATTTTGGGAGTCTGTCAGCCATTAGAGCCAAACATAATCAGATCGTTTAAAAGAACAGGAAGTCTGGCAGCTACCAGTTATATAAAACAACCAGAAAATTAGAGGAAACAGTGGGTTAACTATAAATGTAAGAATTCTGAAGGACAATACTGGTCATAGTCAAAAGGAAGGAGGCCATGCTCTGAGGGGCACAGAAAAAATATACAAAATTAGTGAACTGGTAAAATCAAAGCAATAAAACGAGATAGCTAATTTGTGACCTAGAGTAGTTGTTCAAAACATTGGCCAGCATGATGAAAAAAGCTAATAAAAACATTCAGCTTTGACTTCAGATAAACATTGGTATGAGATAATAAACACAGTAAGTAAATCTCAGATTTGTATATTCAAGTAGTATTTGTATATTCATGGGCTGCAATGTGATGGTATGATACAAGTATACAGTATGGAATGAATAAATTAAGATAATTAAGATATACATTACCTTGCTTGTTTCTTATAGTGAGACATTTTGAAATTCACAACACATTATTATTAACTGTACTCACTATCCATTACAATAAGTCTTACAAATTTATTCCTCTAACTGAAACTTATATATCTTACTGTATTTTTATTGAATGGGTATATCATGGCTACTATCAGTGGTATACCCCAAAAAGCACAAAATGAAAATGCATGACCAGGAGAGGCCTGTGATAACTACAAATAAAGTTACTGTAATTGTGTAAAAAACACAAATTTACTCTAGGGATAAAAGTACTGGGCTTTCTTGCACTAGAGTCCCTCAAGTTTAACAGCATTGTCTGCCTAGAAGAGGGCATTGCTATTTGGAACCATATAGTGGAAAATAATGGCTTAGTTTAAAAAAAATGATAACTGCCTTTTCCCTAAAAGGAATTTGATGACATGTTTTGTAAGAATGACTAGTGCAACAATTAATAGTAGCATTTCTTTTATGCACTTGAATATTATTAATATTTTAAATTTTATAATACTTCCAGGAAAAAACACAAAATTGGTATGTTTTTGCCTGTCAAGACACCAACATGTTATCAATTTCACCTATTAGACAAAGAGATAGTCTTATCTACTATTTCAAGTAAAGTAGTGGCTCAATGGTGGCCCCACCTACAAGAATTGGCACTTGTAACAATGTCATGGCTTACTAATAAGTTGCTTTGCCTCCAAAGTGGAAAAATCCAATACAATGTTATAGTCATTCATTATTATGATAATAAATTACAGATAAAACACAGAATTTGATGTTCAATGATAGTACTTAGAAAGATTGGAAATAATTTGATATATTTCTTTACACAGACTCATAAACCTGCACTCGGTTCTAGCTACATGACCAGGCCTTCAAGCTACCAACACATGTATTATAAATATGCACCCATGTAGGGCACCTTGGTGTGGGAAAAATTCCAAACTAGCTCAGCAATTTATTGCATATGTATATGCCTAATGAAGGAAGCACATGCAAAGAGTCACATCTGGACTAACCAAAGCAATCAAGCCCATGCAGCTATCATCTCTATTATAGCTTACTATACCCACATTCAATGACTCTGTAGTAATCAAATCACAATAAAGGATTGGGATGTCCAATAAAGATCATATTTTTATGCATATAAAAGCTGCTATTAAGCTATAAATATACTACCTGGCTATATCTACTGCTGGTCTTGCTGAGTTTCTAGATACATAGAACTTGTGAAGTTGAAAATTTTAAGAAGAAACCTTTTCTTCCTTCCTTTATTTTGAACACTAACAGTATACTTGATTGCTGTTTTTCTTGCTTGCTTTGGTTTTATGGATGAATAAGTAGTTGGTATAATGCCAGCTTTGACTATAGCTTATTGAGTGACAATTCACCTGGCCTTAGGCACATGGGTGAATATATTTTTCAGGAAAGAGACACATGAAGATGCCTGTACTTAGACACTGAGTATATCAAATGGCTCTAAGTCTAACCTTTTCTGCTGTCGATGCTGTTCAAGGGTCCTTGTGAAACTCATAACTCTGGACAAAGGACACATAACCTGACTTACACTCAATAAGCACGCGTTTGGATCCCAGGTCCAAATTAAAAATGTGTTTTCAGTTATGGAAAGCATTCTGCAAGAAGATTTTGGTTTCTGTCCTGGGATGGGGCTTATAATGTAAATTCCTCACAATTGGCCATGTAACTTTCCAGTTGAACCATTTGAGTGAGATCTTTTTGATGCTTCATTTTCAGACCTGGAGTCTATCAGAGATAATGAAATTACTTTCATTTAATGAAAGGAAAATGTAGATGGCCCTAGGAGTTTATTCACCACCGCCACCATCACTGGTGACAGCAGCAGCAGCTTACTAAATAGAGACAAAGCTCAACAGATCAGAGTTAGCTCAGCAAAATAGGCTGATATCAGCTACTGAACTCCAAAAGCTCCTATTTCTAATAAAGTCACATTTCTAATCAAAAAGTCTTCTATATTTTCATTCACAAAGACATTCTTTACTCACCTCTTTCCATTAAACCCATAAGTATAGAACGAGAGGGGGTGGAAACAATTGTTTCTAGAAACATTGGCCACATTGCTTCTAGAAACATTGGCCACATTGCATGCATTTGTTCATGGCCAGCGTAGGTAAAAAATTCTGAGTAGATGTCATTATATATCTCTATTTATGTGGCACATATTATGTATTATATTATATTTTTATATATAATACATAATTATATATATTATATCACAAATCATATTAAATTTAATGAAATAGACCAATACTTGGAAGCATGCCACCTTCCTAGACTTAGCCAAAATGAAGTGGAAATGTTGAACAGGCCTATATCAAGTTGTGAAATAGCATCAACTATACAAAATCTCCCTAAAAAGAAAAACCTGAAGTCTACCAAATTCACATCGGAATTCTACCAAACCTTTAACGAGAAACTAGTACCTATATTACTTAACCATTTCCAAAATATAGAAAAAGGAAGAATACTACCCAAAACATTCTATGAAGCAAACATCACCTTGATCCCCAGAATAGGAAAAGACCCAATAAAAAAATTATAGACCAATATCACTAATGAATATTGATGCGAAAATATTCAACAAGATCCTAGCAAACAGAATCCAGCAACACATCAAAAAAATTATACACCATGACCAAGTGGGTTTTATCCCAGGGTCTCAAGGCTGGCTTAATATACATAAATCTATAAATATAATTCATCACATAAACAAAATGAAAAACAAAGAACATATGATTCTCTTGATTGATGCAGAAAAAGTTTTTGATAATATCCACCATCCTTTCATGATCAGAACACTTAAGAAAATTGGGATAGAAGGGGCATTACTTAAACTGACAGAGGCCATCTATAGCAAACCCACAGCCAATATTGTATTGAATGAAGTTAAATTGAAATCATTTCCACTCAGATCAGGAACCAGGGAAGGTTGTCCATTGTCTCTACTGCTTTACAACATTGTAATGGAAGTCTTAGCCATAGCAATTAGGCAAGAAAAGGTGATCAAGGGTATCCATATAGGGTTAGAGGAGATCAAACTTTTATTCTTTGCAGATGATACAATTGTACATTTGGATAACTCTAAGGATTCTACTACAAAACTCTTAGAAGTAATCAAGGAATACAGCAGTGTCTCAGGTTACAAAATTAACACTCATAAATATATAGCCTTCATATATACCAACAATAGTCAAGCTGAAAAAACAGTCAAGGACTCTATTGTTTTCACAGTAGCGTCAAAGAAGATGAAATATTTGGGAGTTTACCTAACAAAGGACATGAAAGATCTAAAGATCTCTATAAAGAGAACTATAAAATTCTAAGAAAAGAAATAGCTGAAGATGTTAACAAATGGAAAACTATACCATCCTCATAGCTGGGAAGAATCAACATTGTTAAAATGTCCATACTATCCAAAGAAATATACAATTTTAATTCAATCCCTATTAAAGCACCACTGTCATACTTTAAAGATCTCCAAAAAATAATACTTCATTTTATATGGAATTGGAAAAAACCTTGAATAGCCAAGACATTACTCAGAAATAAAACAAAGCAGGAGGAATCATGCTACCAGGCTTCAGACTATACTATAAATTGATAGTGATCAAAACAGCATTGTACCAGCACAAAAACAGAGAGGTAGATGTATGGAACAGAATAGAGAACCAATAGATGAACCCAGCTACTTACCATTATTTGATCTTTGATAAGCCAATTAAAAACATTCAGTGGGGGAAAGACTCCATATATAATAAATAAATATTGCTGGGTGAACTGGCTGGCCACCTATAGATGATTGAAAATGGACCCACACTTTTCACCATTAACTAAGATAGACTCTCACTGGATTAAAGATTTAAACTTAAGGCTTGAAACTATAAAAATACTAGAAGAAAGTGAGGGGAAAACTCTTGACGAAATTGGCCTGGGAGAATATTTTATGAGAAGGACACCCTGGGCAATTAAAGCAACACCAAAAATACATTACTGGGATCTAATCAAACTAACAAGCTTCTGCACAGCCAAGAACACAGTACATAGAGAAAGTAGACAGCCCTCAGAATGGGAGAAGATATTTGCAGGTTATGTCTCTGACAAAGGTTTAGTAACCAGAATCCACAGAGAACTCAAATGTATTAGCAAGAAAAGATCCCATCTCAGGGTGGGCAAGGGACTTGAAGAGAAACTTCTCTGAAGAGGACAGGCGCATGGCCTACAGACATATGAAAAAATGCTCATCATCCTTAATCATCAGAGAAATGCAAATCAAAACTACTTTAAGATATCATCTAATTCCAGTAAGATTAGCCCACATCATAAAACCAGAGATGTTGGCATGGATGTGGAGAAATGGGAACACTTCTGCACTGCTAGTGGGAATGCAAACTGATATGTTCCTTTTTGGAAAATGTTTGGAGATCACTTAGGGATTTAAAAATAGACCTGCCATTCGAACCTTCAATTCCTCTACAAGGTATATATCCAGAAGACCAAAACTCACTTTATAACAAAGATATTTGCAACAGAATGTTTAGTGCAGCCCAATTCATAATTGCTAAGTCACGGAAGAAGTCCACGTGCCCATCAACCCATGAATGGATCAATCAATTGTGGTATATGTACACCATGGAATATTATGCAGCTTTAAAAAAAGATGGAGACTTTACCTCTTTCATGTTTCATGGATGGAGCTGGAATATATTCTTCTTAGCAAAGTATCTCAAGAATGGAAGAAAAAGTATCCAATGTACTCAGCCCTACTATGAAACCAATTTATAAGTACCCACACTTTCATAAGAAAGCTATAAGCCAATTATAGCCCATGAAGATGGAGAAAGAGTAGAGGAAGGAGAGGGGGGAGGTTCAACGGAGGGAGGATAATTGGTGGGACCACACCTATAGTACATTTTACAAGAATACAAGTTAAATCTACTAAGTGTAGAATATAAATGTCTTAACACAATAACTAAGAAAATGCCGTGAAAGTTATGTTAACCAGTTTGATGAAAGTATTTCAAATTGTATATAAAACCAGCACATTGTATACCATAATTGCACTAATGTACACAGTTATTATTTAATTAAAAAAATGAATATTCTACTATCTATCTGCTTGTAAGGTTTTTCCCTAATAAACTCTTTTTCTCAAATCTTTCTTGCATGGCTTCAGTGGTAAATCTCTATGACCTCTTTGTACAAAAGTATCATCATTGGTAAAAAAAAAAAAATACTACACATGTATCTGCAGTAAATTAAAATGTTTTCATGATTGACTTGTCATATTGAGGAAAAAATGAGATATCATCCCAGGTCACAGATTGTAATTGGGTAGAATATCTTCACTTTGCTCCTTCAGCCTCCTGAGTGCTCCTTCTTCACCCTACTCTCTGTCCCGAGGGTCACCTGTATATCCACAGGGCTCCTGTGTCTCCTCCTTTCTGATCAGGTTCAGTTAAGAATGATGCTCTCATGCAAAATAGAACTAAAAAGCGCCAATGATGTTATTCAACTCATTAATCAAAATGAAAGTCGGTAAGAACACCCTACAGGGCAACACAACTACAGGTTATATTTGCTACCAGACTGAAGTAATTTGAGATGCACGAGACAAAACTGAGCAGTTGAACATGTAAGTTCACATAGCCTGAGCCTGCAATTAATAACAAATAACAAGGTCATATCCGGTTCTATGCTCCTAGAGAAAGAAATAATTCTTGGAGGACTTGTTAAATTAACCTCCAACATGATGTTGAAAAGATTCGTAGTCTTTCTTTTGCCTAATTTCTAAGTTTTTAATAGTTTTTCTTGACATGTTAATAAGAGCCTCAGGGGACTGAGAGAAGACAGAGGATGAGGTCAAGGTATTTATCTCCCTTGTTTCTTCTCTGTGGTGTTCCCTGGAGTTGACCTTGTCCTCAGCACAGTAACTGAGTGCCAGAAAGGTGACTTTCTTTACACAAGTCTTTTTCTTTTCTGTTTCTGGCAACTTCTCCCCAATCCTATCAAGCATAGGCTTACAAACATGAGAAAAATTATTTTTCTCTCCTCTAGTTCTTCCTGTGGCTACATCTTTGTAAATGATCCTTTGTTACTAAGCTAATCTAATAATTCTACTTTGAGCGTTTTGTTTCCTACTGGGACCTTCACTGATACAGAACCAAGCTTCCTAGGAGGAGGAGAAATATTGCATAATAATGTGCCTGGTAGCAGCAGAAATGTTGACAAAATGCTACATAATTTGTACCATTCATAAAGTGAAAATAAGCTAATCAAGTTAAAGTGTTGGAAAATGATATTTAATATGAAATTGAAAATAGAATGAAAAAAATAAATTGAAATTAAAAAAATATTTATGTGTGAGGTAAGACGGTGCTGAGAAAGGAATCAAGGAGTTAATGGGGGGCTTGTTCAACAAGGAACGTATGAAATCAGAGGCACAGGTTCATCCTTTTTTGAAGGAAATTAGCATTTCTTATTAATAAATTACTCTGCTTATTTGATTTCCTAGGCAAAGATTAAAGGTTCCATTTGCATTTCATGTTTTCTATGTGCTGTTATTTCTTACTTTTACCACCTCCTTCCTCCCACAACAAGTTTCTGACACCTCAAGATAAGGGACCTTGAAAGTGCTGTGTAGGTTATATTTATCTATGCTTGAGTTAGTTTCAAGGCTTATAAAACATTATTTTAGATAATTACACGAAATCATAAAACAATGACTATAGTGAAAGTTAATGAGTAGATGATAGTTCATACATTGTAACTTGTCAAATACTTAAACATTATTTTACAATAAATACACTCAGTGCTTTATTTTATCTCCCTCCTATGTGGCTTTTGTTCCCCGTAACTAAAAAATGAATGAGTGTAATTCCCAGGGTTTGCATTTTACACATTCAAAGTGTTCTGAACATTAAACCTAAATATGTAGTACACAAAAGCTTTGTTTATTTTATGTTTTTAATTATTTAAATACATACATATCTATTTTAATGAAAATACATTTTCTTAATGATCTGGAAAAACTCTGCATCCTCTTATGAAATTCCAAACTGCAATTTAGAAAACATTGATCTACTAGGATTTTAGAAAATATGTTCTGTCTTTATGTACCTTAGCAGAAATAGTTAAATTGTTCTCTGTAACTTGAAAAATCTCTTTTAAAAATGTGTATTAATTGTTTGAGAAATACTTTATTTTACCAATAGCTCAGTTGTTTAATCTAACATGTGCCCACAGAGACTTAAGAATGCCCGCAGAATGTAAATGTGCATTTTGTCTTTAGTTAGGGTGAGGCCCCACAAGGGTTACATGTGTTCCTCAGGTGGAAGACCCCGGGCCACATGTATAGGAAGTTGAGTAGAATCCTCTTGTCATCTAGAGACTGGCAGGTGATCTCACACAGATGTGCTTTTGCTCGGATATTACCTCCATCATGGTCAGTCATGCAGCCCAGTTTCTCAGCTGCACAATCCTTTATGAGATACAAATTCCCTATTAAATAATTTTCTCTGTGGCTTAAGAGCATCTGCAACACACAGATAATACCAAAAATATTTTGTAAGTCTCTTGGTGAATACAAAGCTGTCTGATAGCCTAGGATCTAAGGATTATTATAATTTTTGTCTAACTAGTAAGTACTTCTGAGATAAACTGTAGCACATGAACACTCAAAAATATCCTGCTCCCCTTGGCATTATCAAAACAAACAAACAAACAAAAAAAAAAGCAAAGTATTTAGGAACATAGAAACTAGAAACAAATGCTTTAATTGACCAAACAACAACAAACACCTTGTCTCCCACGAATACTGAATATTTTCTAAGTGTTTCCACATGAGATAAGGCTCCTAGTGCAAATTTCTTTCCTTTGATTTTCATTTATTATCACATGCCTCATCTTGAGTTCAAAGTACAAGAATTATTTGTATTAATTTCCTTACCCAAATATAGCATGTCTCTACTCACATCTAACTCCCACCCAGTCGTGAAAACTAAAAGGTTGAAAGAATAGTAATTACCATTATACAGTATTGATATAACTTCTGATAAAAAAGAAAACAGTGTGAAATTTACTGATTTCTATAATATGGAAGGTAATGTTATGTTATCCCACTCCCTTCCAGTGGTAAGGAAAGAAAGAAATTATATTTAGTGTCTAAAGCATTTTAACAAGAGTGGAAATGAATCTTTCATAGCAGTCCTCTGCTGCCTTTTGTGGTTTCTCCTTCAGGTTAGAACAATAAGACAATTTATGATGCTTTTCTGTTTATATTTCTTTAGTGGTCTGGTAAGGGCAGAGTACCATGTAACAGGTTTACTCTTGCTTTTTCCATTACTTGAAAGGTTCTAGGTTTCCTTTGAAAATATAAATAAAAGTCTACTCATCTCAGATACCATCCAGTGCTATTCAGTAGGAAGCTTAAAAAAATACAAATCAGCTCTACAAGATGTTCATTTTGTTTTATTTATGTGACTAGAAAAGACATGAAAAAGACAAGAGTCCCTGGGAGATGCACATGCCCACGTGGTCCTCAGAGAGACACTGTCAGGACTTGCTTTCTTTCCTTACATTTCTCAGTTCCAGTTTCTGGTCTGAGACTCAGATGTTCTCCATGTTGCATTCCATGCTAGCTATTAAGGTATCCTTTTATTTTGTTTTATTTTGTGTGTGCTTTTATTGCAGCCTGGAAATACTGAGCGACCGTGGAATTAATGTTTGTGCACTACCTTTCACCAAATTATTTTGTTGAAACCTTAATTCCAATGCAATTTTATTTGGAGGTGGGGCCTTAGGGAGTTATAATGTCATAAGACTGGGGCCCTCATGAAGGGGATTAGTACCCTCATGAGAAGAGGCCAGAGAGCTATGTGGCGCTTTTTCCACAATGTGATAATACCAAAAGAAATCAGTTTGGAAGAGGGTCTTCACAAGAACCTGGCCATGCTGAAATTTTGATCTCAGTTTTCCAGCTTCCTATGACATACAAATTTCTGTTGTTTAAAAGTTACCCAGACTAATGGTACTTTGTTATTGCATCCTGAGCTGATTAAGATATGTGCCATCTTAAGTGGATCTGTAAGGTCCTTCCTCCTGGTGCTAGAGGTCTCTTTTTCTTAATTAGTTCCAGCCCTGAAAGAAATAACAATCGATTGTTTACAAGGTCTTTCGTCCATGTGTAGATTGAGAGGTATCCTTCTCAGCAGATCTTGCCTCTTGCCACTCAGGGCTATTGTATTCTATTAGTCATCTTTATAAATCTCTGTTGGTACTGAGGCTGTGACTGTACATTGGGGGGAAGAGAAAACATGAACATTTCAAAGATTATTAGACTTAAAACCCGAGTTGAAATTGCTACTCAGAGAGCTGAAGCTTTATCATGTTCTCCCCTCAACCCCATCCACCCCATTTTCCCACCATGAGATGGGAAGGTATTTGAGAGACTGGGAAAATAATAATGATGTGAGACTCACTCCATCTGTAGTTATATCCAATGATCACTTTGCCATTTCCTGAATAAACAGGTATAACTGACATGCCTAAGCATTGATGAGAGTGCTTCTTTGGCCTTCTTGGAGAATTTGCATTTCTGCCTTGCAGCTCTGGATTCTCTAGGTCCTGGACCTTTAAAGGGAAACATTTATACTAGAAGAACCATGTAGAGTTCTATTCAACTGGAAGTTGTACCTGCCTGGATACTTTAGACTCCTTGTGCCAAGAGAGGAGCAGTTAAGAAGAAGAAGAACCATCTTGGCAGGGATTCCTGAGGTAAGAGGAAGACTACTATTACATACAGGGGCAGGGAGGAATATGATTAGCACCCAGTTGATCCATGTGAGAAACCACTTATACTCTATTTCCCAGTTTCTATGTGTACTGTACACAAAGGTGCACAGGAAAGGAACCTAGACTTGATTATGGCCTGGTAAAAGCTCCTGTATTTTAGACATGAGCATCTACAGTATGCAGCCAATAACACTGAGATGAGCAGGGTACTAACTGAGAGTGAGGGGAGACTAACACAGGGAGAAGGGTAGACAAAGAGATGCTTCTGTATCTCCAATATCAGCTTTAGCAGTAGGAACTGTGGTTGGACCCTAGCTTTTTCCTTCAAAGCTTCTTTCTGGAAGAGCTCCTCACCAGAAACCAAGTTACTGCTTGAATGACCTATATGAAGAAATAGACCTCAATCACATAGGACATGGGCTATGGTGATATGTCACTCAGATCCTCCTTCAGGAATAATGTCATGGAGTCAGGAGTCTTCCTAGATCATTGCTGTTATCTGTCCACCCTCTTCAGAAATTGCCATAGCTGAAGACTCGTGCTTTGCCTAACATCTTGCTTCATTCCAGGAGCTGTGTGCATGCAAAGAATAATCAACCAATTGACACAAAGGTTGAACTTGCCCCAGCTTAACACAATACTTAAAAGTTATCCCCATTCTAGATCCCACTGTACTTCAAGACTGCATCCCTGGTCAGAATCTGCAGCATGTCTCTGCTTCCTTCCATGTGTTCTCCACTGTTCTGTATAGTAGTCACCCTAGCAGAGTCTACTTTCTGGGGAACTGAGTGCAAACAGGTGGGAAGCTTTCATCATACATTGTATATTTTACAGGGTATAGCATCATATTCACTTATTACTTTTCTGTTTATACAAATGAACTTTATACTGCTAAATTGACTTTGAGACATCAAATTTACAGCCCTGTCAACACCATCATTGACATCTTCCTCACCATGTCTCTGCTTTTTGGATTCATGGTTCCCTACTCAAATTAGCAATCCAGGACCTTAAACACACCATGGTCTCCTGGGTGTTGCCTTACTCAGTTCTTCCAGTTACACACAAGAAAGCTAGTCTTAAATTTTAGATTTGTGGTGTCGGGTAGGGGAGTAGACCTTCAGCCTTAAGTACATGCTGTTGTTAAGAGAAATGTATGATATAAGGTAGCATAATGATTTAAGTCGTGTATTGATTGCCTTCCTGCTAAGGAGGGAGATTGGAAAGATAGGATTCATGCACTTCCAGATTCCCCTCTGTAATATTTCCAAACATCTTCAAATCCAAAACCAATTATAACTAAGAAGCGTGAAAATAAAGTAGCAAACATTTATAGAAAGTTTCCCCTGTGCACTATATCATATTAAATGTACCACAGCATTTTAAAAAAGTAAATACAACAACCTTACATAGCTGATATTCCCATTTTAAATTGGGAAGTAGAAGCTCACGACACAGCATACCCAATGCCCATTTCTTTACCTGTCTTTCCATCACTCGACTATGGGCCTTGTTTACGATGAAAGGCGCTGTTTCTAGTTAATTCAGTTTAAAGAAGTGCTAGTCAGGTTAATTTTACATGAGAAGGGATATGACACCTCAGGATTCTAACTAGTCAGACAAGTATGATTTTACTCAATCTAGACTAAGGTCATGGTCATCTCAGTGCCGAAAAGAATTGCATACACAGACATAAATGTTGTTTTCAAATTTGAGGCTACGGTAAGCTCAGTAGCTCATGTAGAAGCTGTAAGGAAATTTGTCTTCACACTGGGACCCAGAAAAACCAAAGGTCTTTTAAAAAATATTTAACTACCTTTCCAGCGATACAGAAGTCTCAAGGAATAATTAATTTCGGCAGAAAATGAGCTAGAAGCTGAATCCTTCTTAGTGCTTTGGCATATGGAATAGAATGGAATATTTATTGGAATAAAATATGGGGTAGACAGGAAAATGTATTATTAGAATATAATGTGGGCTAGATGGGAAATACATTAAACTCCGGGAAAACAATGGTGAATATAAAGCATCTTCTTAAGAAGCAAAACCGACTAGACAAGTAGCTTAACTCCAACTGCCACATAATCTAAGAAGAGTATTTAGTCTGGTGGGATTGGAATTCATTTTAGAATTCACTAAATCCTGCCGTTTAATCTATTTTTGGAAGAGAAAATCCTAATTTTTTTTTTTTTTCCTGAGAGGTTTTCTTGTTTTGTTTACTCCCAAATGAGCTGCTTTGGCAGTTATTGCTGCAAGCTGTGCTGCCCAGTTGCAAAACTAATATGTAGTCTTAAACTTCTCTTTGAAAATGCCAAACACGAGTGTTTTAAACTGAAGTGCAAACCGTATCAGATCCCCAGTCTAGTCAGGATTTTCTAGGCCTAGGAAAAAAGCTATTTGAATAAAATATATCGTTTCAAAGCATTGGAATCTTAACAGGTTATTGACAAGATCATTAAAAAGGTAGAATAGAAAATATAAGAAATGCAAGGAAATAAGTAACAGTGTAAACTCTACACAAGGAAGCTATTAACACAGTAAAAGTTAATAAAGAAATATAGTACAGAAATGGGGATATTGGAAATATATAGAAAGAAGTGATGTCTCCTGTAATGATTTTTTCAGCGGTATTGTTTATGAAAATTACATCATGCTTTTATCTGTGTTTACATAAAATAAACACATACTTAAAATTCTTACAATATGGTAGTAAAGAAAAAAATTAAACCTTACTAGAAATTTAAAATTCTGCCTCTTAATAATGATTAGCGGCACTGTTCATGACTTTATATACCGCACTATTTTTATATCCATTGAAATGGATATGTATGCTTCTACTCTCTCTATGGCACACACACAACACCCGTTACCTCCACAGATGGAACCAACGATAAGTTTTATTGCTTAATCTGACTTTTTTTAATAAATCGATACTTCTTATCCCCTCATCCTTTTCATTCTCCTTGACCTCCAACAAGTAATCTATATTTTAATCTTGTTATGGTTCCCTTTACACCTTTTTTCAATGATGATGTGATTATATATAAATCATACGTATAAAATGAAAAATTCCAGGAATAAACAAAACGATTACAGTTGTGCCATACTGAACTGTGTGATGAAGTCTCTTGCCATGCTGCCCCATCCCTCCTGGGACGTGAACCATCCTTTGTCTGGCATGCCCACACTGCTTGCAGCTTGATCACTTAGTAGCTAGCTCATCTACGTAGATAGCATTGACTCTGGCTGTATCGCAGTGCTTCCGTTCAAGTAAATCTTATTTTAGTTAATAATGGCCCTGAAGCATAAGAGTAGTAGTGGTGCTGGCAATTTGATTATGCCAAAGAGGAGCCTTAAAGTGCTTCATTTATGTGAAAAGGTAAAGTTCTCCACATTAAAGTGGAACGGTAAGGAACAGAAACAAATTGCATGCTGAGGGTGCAAAGATCGACAGTAAGAACGAATCTTCTGTGAAATTGTGAGGAGGGAGAAAAAAGTTTGTGCCCAGTACATATAGGGCTTGGTACTATCTGTGGTTTCAGTCATCCACTAGACATCTTGAATCGTGTTTGCCACAAATAAGGGAGGACTTCTTCATAGGATTTTTATTATTGGCTTTATAAGTATAGGATCAATAAAATGTAAATTCTCCCCTGTTATCACACTTTTTATTGAAGGAGGGATTAAAAATGAATTTTAGAGACCACTCCCTTTCAAGTGGCATAAATCTGCCATTTTAAAAAAAATTCTGCCTGTATATCCTATTACATAAATTCATTAATATTTATCGAAGTAATCTCTATTTAATAATATTACTATTTTGTCTCTCTTTTTTCACATCAATGTTTCTATAAAATGTTTAACCAATCAGAAGAATACTTTGTTTAAACCTAATTTTAACAACTATTGTTAGGTAACTTTCAAAAATGATTGTAAAAAAATCACACTTTCTTCAACAATGAATGAGTTTTCCCTGAACACCACCCAAAGCAGTTGCTATCCCCTTTCTATGTATGCCAATCTTTTAAGAAATGATGCCACATTTTCACTGTAAATTAATAAAAGTAAGCATCTTTATTGTGATCTTGGGTTTCCACTTTTATAAGTATTCCTATTAAGTTTCCTACTAACAAACTTTTCTAATTTTTCTAATAAGTTGCCTTTGTATTATTATTTGAAGTCATTTTTAAATATTAAAACTAAATTAAATGATACCTATAAATATTATAGATATCATTTGGATCTGTTATTTATGCTGTGAATACTTTGCCCAACCTGTCATTTCTGATTTTTTTTAATGTCTCTGCTTCATTTTTAAATTTTTACACTTTTTAAATGTCTTTGTCTCTATAGTTTGGGGATTCTTGGCTTTCTTTAAAAATCTCTCAGGGGCTAACATTTATTTTTGTCTAAAATGCTTATTGTTTTATATTTCTCATTTAAATATATCTATAGTTAATTTTGCCTGTGATGTGAGGTTAAGGTCCATCTTTATCAGTTTTAACAATATGTGATTCATGTTGTCATATATAGTAACATTCTATAAATATTAAGATACATTGCTAGATCCAATTTTAATCTATTTGTCCACTCCTGCACCAATGTCATCCACAGGTCACACAAAGAAACACAAACGTACATGCCTATACATGTGAACACATCTTCTTGCTTTAGCATCTGATTTAGAAACTTGGCATAGGGTTGAAATCTAGGTTAGGTAAATTATGTTACATATGACCTTTGATAATTCATGTTACCAATCCAGGCTTCAAATGCCTTATCAGATTTAATATTAACCCACAACATTAATGCATAACATTAAACACAGAATTGATTATAATAACATAACTATGCCTAAACCTATAAGGGTGTCACATAAATTAATAATATTTAATGCTTAGAACAGAGCAAAGCATATAAAAATGCTTAAGAAATTATGAACATTAATATGTTAATTTTCTCTGTCACTTTGATATAAGTACTTTATAGACAGCACGAAAAAACAACTAGAAATCAAATCACAACATGGCAAAAGTATATCCTTAACTAACAATAATAACATTGGATGTAAATGGACTAAACTTTTCAATCAAAAGATAACGAGTGGCTGAATGGATTAAAAAATAAAAGGCAACTAAACATTGTCCACAAAAAACCCACTGCATCTATACAGACACACATAGACTTAAAGCAAAGGGATGGAAAATGATATTCCATACAGATGGAGACTATGAAAGAGCAGTGGCAGCTATGCTTTTATCAGGTAAAACAGATCACAAGACAAAAACTGTAACAACAGAGGCAAAGAAGGTCATCATATAATGGTAAAGGAGTAAATTTAGCAACAGACTATAACAATTGTGAATTGTACAGCAATAGACATTTGAATGCAATGTCTTTTTAATAAAATGACATTGTTTCCTTTGGGTATATACCCAGGAGTGGGATTGCTGGATTCAATGGAAAGTCTATGTTTACTTCTCTTAGAAAACTCCAGACCATTTGCCACAGAGGTTGTACTAATTTGCAGTTTCACCAACAGTGTATAAGTGTTTCTTTTGCTTTGTATCTATGTTACTATCTATTGTTTTTGGACTTTTTAATAAAAGCCATTCTAACTGGGAAAAGCTAAAATCTCACATGGTTTTAACTTGTGTTTTTTTGATGATTAGTGACTTTGGCCATTTTGTTCTATGTTTATTGGCAATTTGTCTTTCTTTTTTGAAAAGCTTGTGTTCATGTCTTTTGCCCACTTTTTAATGGGGTGATTTGCTAGTTTCCTGATGATTTTCTTGAGTTCTTTACAGATTCTGGATATTGGCCTTTTATCAGGTGTATGGTGGACTGGCCTTTCAATTGGGGGTCTCTACACGGAAGATGATCTCTGAAGAGTTCCATTTCACCATCTTTCTTCATCTCTTGAACTGATATTGTATGAAAATTATAAATCATGTTTAAAATTGGCCCTATATTATTACTTGATTTAGAGATTCTGATCACTAAAAATCTCTGCATTGAATCAGAGATGCAGCCAACATTGTTAGCCAGACTTAATAACCACTCAGTAAAATCTAGACACTAATAAAGTCAAATCGGGGTGGTGCCTGTAGCTTAGAAGGGTGGGTTCCATATGCCAAAGGTGGTGGGTTCAAACCCAGCCCCGGCCAATAAATGAATAAAGTCGAATCATTCAATTTACCACTAATATTCTGGAAATTTTTTTACTTAAAAGTGTAAAAATATAGCAAAGTAATTTCAAGGAAAAACTGGAATCTTAGTCATGAGTACTGCGATGGACTCATGGTTAAAGAGAGCTCTGGAAGATTATTACAGTAAAATCAAATACTCAAGAGTATCTTTTACCAAATTGTACAAGTTCTAAATACTTTTTAGTTGGCTTTTTATTCAAAATGTGGGAATGTATGAATCACGCTATAATCAATAAAGGAGGGAATCTCTCTGTGAACATTCAGCTGCAAAAAGTCTGTGCCTCTGTTGATTAAAATAATAATAACTAACATCGAAGGCTTTCTGTTTCTCAAGCACTTCTCTAAGTTCTTGTTAAAGTAATATGGTGAAAGTAAATCTTAAAAAATTTCCATCTCCTAACCAGGGGATGGAACTTGTAAGAGTTAAAACTGATATTTGAACCCATGCAATCTAATAATAGCACTCATATGTCCAACCGCTCAGTTCTTCTTTGAGCCAAAAGGTAGTTTTATCTAACTGCTGAATTCTGTAGATAGATACACAGCATTTACCCCATGAAAATTATGGAATGTTTATTAGCTAAATGCTTATTTTATGTAAATAAATTTATATTTTATATAAATGTAAGCATATAAATATTCTAACTGTAAGTCTTATTAGAATGAAATCTTTCTTTAGGTATTTAATATTCTGTAAGCTTCTCTCTCTCTCTCTCTCTCTCTCTCTCATACACACACATACACAAATACAATGAAGCAAAAAAAAAAAGATCGGGACCCAATTTAATTGTATTATTCTAATCATTTACACTTACAGGCAATACCAAGCATTTCTACAATTGACAGAAAGATTCAAAAATCTTTAGAAGATTACATTTTTTGAAAAAACTGATAATTTTTAGACTATCAAAAGGCAATATTTATATATTTAAGATATTTATTTTATAATTGTATATTTTACTTTAAAGATAATTTTTTGAGACTTGTATATATTTTTAGAAGGCCAGACTAATCTATAGGCAGAGTCAATCACTATCAAAATGTTACCTCTGAAGTAACATTGGATGAAGTGTTCTAACATCTCCTCCACTTTTTAATACTGCCTATGTTCAGGTATAATCTAAGGAAGCAGAGATTGCAATATTAGTAAGTAGTCATCAGGTAACGTGGGCATGAGAAGATGCTACGGAACATACTGGAGGAAGTGCTAGCGCTAGGCAAACCTCAGACATTTATATGTGGAAGTGGCAGGATTTAATCTGGGCCTTTGCTATATAGAGAAGCAGAGGAAAAAAAGTCTAGAAGAGTGAACAGTATAAACCTAACACAGAAGTAAGAAAGTATGGATTGTGGGCATGGAGCCCGGGAGAAATAGAGTAATGTTCAAGAAAGTCTCCACAAAGCATTCAGAAAAGAGGTCTGCCAGTGTGTCTACAGAATAAAAATTCACTTGTCAACTTAGTTCTAAACAATATAGTAGTTATTTAAATGACAACAAAAAATATAATCAATTCTCCTGGGTGTCCGACTTGTCAGTTCACATTGAACAAATAGTTTTCTCACTTGATTATTTCATTCACAAAGTTCAGTATCTCTTTTTGGGTATTACCAACTGAAAAGTCAGGAACAAATGCAATTTGTGAGGGGGTCAGTAACCCACAAGAATTGTCAGAATATCATTTATTGACTGAGGATGATATTAATTTTTGTTATTGTAATTAGTTATTCATTTTAGGGTACAAAGAGGCACAATTTCTAACCATGGGGAATGATTTATATGCCTGCCCTAAATGGCAACAAGTCAAGATATCAATTTAGTTTCTATAGGAGTACTGGTTATTATCATATGAATAAAATGGGAAAAAACAGTGATTAGAGAGGTATGTTGATACTAGATTATAAAAAGCTTCCACTCCAGATTTCCACCCTTTGAATGCCTTACAATTTTCTATTATTAGAATCATAAGTTTTCTACCCCTGCTATGTTAGAGGTTTTAAAGAACTAGTTTCTCACTTTAGTGAGACAACATCTTGATACCTGGAGATAACAGGAAAATGAGTGTAGCTGCAGTGAACCCTGAGTCGTGCCTCAAAGGACAGTTTCAGGCTGAGAAAAACAACCCTGTAAGGACTTACATTGTAAGAGGAAGTGCTAACCTAATTCAACCCCCACTTGTAAAGGCCGGATCAGGAGACCAGTTCTAGTAAGAATACCAGATAGAACCAGCCTTTCTTTGTTTAGACTAAAACACAGAGCACAGCTCAGGGCCCCTCCCTTCAAGATAGCCTAATCCCTCCGCCCTCCCCTCACACCTTAAACCTATCATAGGCCAAAGACTACATTCCTAACCTTATCTAGATTCAACTTCATCAAGTAACCACGCCCCCTCAACTAACCCTATATAAGATTATACCGATCTCTAATAAGCAGCTTCGGCTCAGCCTTCTCCCTATACTGTATGAGTGGTTTTGTGATTGTGTCCACCCCTTCCCCTCCCCCTCTCATACTCTGATCACGAACTCCCCGACACCGCCCGCTGGCTGGGCCGCGCGGCAGGCTAATCTTACTGGAGTTAGATGATATCTCAAAGTAGTTTTGATTTGTATTTCTCTGATGATTAAGGATGATGGACATTTTTTCATATATCTATAGGCCATACACCTGTCATCTTCAGAGAAGTTTCTCTTCAAGTTCCTTGCCCACCCTGAGATGGGATCATTTGTTCTTTTCTTGCTAATATGTTTGAGTTCTCTATGGATTTTGGTTATTAAACCTTTGCAGAGACATAACCTGCAAATATCTTCTCCCATTCTGAGGGCTGTCTTCTTGCTTTACTTATTGTGTTCTTGGCTGTGCAGAAGCTTTTTAGTTTGATCAGATCCCAGTAGTGTATTTTTGATGTTGCTTCAATTGCCCTGCGAGTCCTCCTCATAAACTTTTCACTCAGGTTGATTTCTTCAAGTGTTTTCCCTATACTTTCTCCTAGTATTTTTTTTTTTTTTTTTGAGACAGAGCCTCAAGCTGTCCCCCTGGGTAGAGTGCTGTGGCATTACAGCTCACAGCAACCTCCAACTCCTGGGCTCAAGCAAGTCCCTTGCCTCTGCCTCCCAAGTAGCTGGGACCACAGGTGCCCGCTACAACGCCCGGCTATTTTTTGGTTGGTTGCAGCCGTCATTGTTTGGTGGGTCCAGGCTGGGGATTCGAACCTGCCACCTTAGGTGTACGTGGCTGGTGCCTTAGCAGGTTGAGCTATAGGCGCCAAGCCACTCTCCTAGTATTTTTATGGTTTCATGTCTTAAGTCTAAATCTTTAATCCAGTGACAGTCTATCTTAGTTAGTGGTGAAAGGTGTGGGTCCAGTTTCAGTCTTCTAGAGGTTGCCAGCCTGTTCGCCCAGCACCATTTGTTAAATAAGGACTCTTTTCCCCACTCAAAGTTTTTAATTGACTTATTAAAGATCAGGTAACAGTAAGTAGCTGGGTTCATCTCTTGGTTCTCTATTCTGTTCCATACATCTACTTCTCTGTTTTTGTGCCAGTACCATGCTGTTTTGATCACTGTCAATTTATGGTATAATCTGAGGTCTGGTAGAGTGATTCCTCCTGCTTTGTTTTTATTTCTGAGTAATGTCTGGGCTATTTGAGATTTTTTTCTGATTCCATATAAAGTGAAGTATTATTTTTTCTAGATCTTTAAAGTATGACAGTGGAGCTTTAATAGGGATTACATTAAAATTATATGTTGCTTTCAGTGATATGGACATTTTAACAGTGTTGATTCTTCCCAGCCATGAGCATGGTATATTTTTCCATTTGTTAATATTTTCAGCTATTTCTTTTCTTAGAGTTTCATAGTTCTCTTTATAGAGATCTTTCACATCCTTTGTTAGGTAAACTCCCAAATATTTCATCTTCTTTGTCACCACTGTGAATGGAATAGAGTCCTTGACTGTTTTTTCAACTTGGCTGCTGTTGGTATATATAAAGGCTACCGATTTATGAGTGTTGATTTTGTAACCTGAGGCACCGCTGTATTCCTTGATCACTTATAGGAGTTTCGTAGTTGAATCCCTGGTGTTTTCCAGGTATACAATCATATCATCTGCGAAGAGTGAAAGTTTCGTCTCTTCTGATCCTATATGGATACCCTTGATCATCTTTTCTTCCCTCATAGCAATGGCTAAAACTTCCATTACGATGTTAAAGAGTAATGGAGACAATGGGCAACCTTGCCTGGTTCCTGATCTGAGTGGAAATGATTTCAATTTAACTCCATTCAATACGATATTGGCTGTGGGTTTGCTGTAGATGGCCTCTATCAGTTTAGGAAATGTCCCTTCTATACTGATTTTCTTAAGTGTTCTCATCATGAAGGGATGCTGGATATTATCAAATGCTTTTTCTGCATCAATTGAGAGAATCATATGGTCTTTGTTTTTTAATTTGTTTCTGTGATGAATTACGTTTATAGATTTACATATGTTGAACCATCCTTGCGATCCTGGGATAAAACCCACTTAATCGTGGTGTATAATTTTTTTTGATGTGTTGCTGGATTCTGTTGGTTAGGATCTTGTTGAATATTTTCGCATCGATATTCATTAGTGATATTGGCCTATAATTTTCCTTTCTTGTTGGGTCTTTTCCTGGTTTGGGTATCAAGGTGATGTTTGCTTCATAGAATGTGTTAGGTAGTATTCCATCTTTTTCTATATTTTGGAAAAGGTTGCGTAATATGGTACTAGTTCCTCTTTGAAGGTTTGGTAGAATTCTGATGTGAAGCCATCTGGTCCTGGGCTTTTCTTTTTAGGGAGATTTTGTATAGTTGATGCTATTTCAGAACTTGATACAGGCCTGTTCAACATTTCCACTTCATTGTGGCTAAGTCTTGGGAGGTGGCAGGCTTCCACGTATTGGTCGATTTCCTTCAGATTTTCATATTTCTGGGAATAAAGTTTCTTGTAATATTCATTAAGGATTGTTTGAATTTCTAAGGGTTCTGTTGTTATTACGTCTTAACCATTTCCGATTGATGAGATTAGATATTTTACTCTTTTTATCATGGTAAGGTTGGCCAAAGGTTTATCTATTTTATTGACCTTTTCAAAAAATCAACTTTTTGATTTATTAATCTGTTGTATAATCCTTTTGTTTTCAATTTCATTTAATTCTGCTCTAATTTTGGTTATTTCTTTTCTTCTACTGGATTTGGGATTGAAATATTTTTCCTTTTCCAGTTGCTTGAGATGTGCCATTAAGTTGTTAACTTCCTCTCTTTATGTTTTCTTGATGAAGGATTGCAGTGCTATAAATTTCCCTCTTAGGACTGCCTTTGCAGTATCCCAGAGGTTCTGGTAACTCATGTCTTCATTATCATTTTGTTCTAAAAATTTGGTAATTTTATTCTTGATCTGATCCTCTGACCCATCTGTGATTCAGCATAAAGTTATTTAGCTTCCATGGTTTTGTATGAATCTGTAGATTCCTGATATTACTGAGTTTCACTTTTATTCCATGATGGTCCGAGAAGATGCATGGAATATTTTCTGTTCTTTTAAATTTACTGAGGTTAGACTTATGGCTTAAGATGTGATCCATTTTGGAGTATGTTCCATGGACTGATGAGAAAAATGTGTATTCATTTTTGTTAGGATGAAATGTGTCTGTAGATGTTTGTTAGATCCAAAAGTTGAACAGTTAATTTTAAATCTATAATTCTTTGCTAAGCTTCTTATTGATCTATCCAACACTGCCAAAGGAGTGTTAAAATCTCCAACTATGATGGAACTGGGAGAGATCTAGTTGCTCATGCCCGTTATAGTGTCTCTTATAAATTGAGGTGCCTTCTGGTTGGGTGCATAGATATTGATAATTGAGATCTCATTATATTGAGTATTACCCTCAATAAATATAAAATGGCCATCCTCATCCTTGCTTACTTTTGTTGGTTTAAACCCTATTGTATCTGCAAATAAAATTGCAATTTTTTTTCTGCTTTCCATTTGCCGGGAATATAGATGACCATCCCTTCACCCCGAGTCTATATTTATCTTTTAAAGTAAGATGCAATTCTTGAATACAGCAGATGTCTGGTCTGAGTTTCTGTATCCAATCAGCCAATCTGTGCCTCTTAAGAGGACAATTTAAACCATTCACATTTATTGAAATTAATGATAAGCCCGGTACAATTTTGGGTATCTAGTTGCTCAAAGGTCCAGTGGACATTTTTAATCCTTTCGCCACTGTGGAAGGTGGAATTTGATCCAAAGTTCCTGAGTGAGTTTACTTTTATGGTGGAGGATTGCAGTGGTCATTATGGAGGATAAGTTTGAGAATTTCCTGGAGAGCTGGTTTCGTTATGGCAAATTTCTTCAACATGTGAATGTCATTAAATTTCTCCATCATAGATGAAACTCAGTTTAGCTGGATACAGGATTATGGGTTGAAAGTTGTTTTGTTTTTGTAGATTAAAAGTTGATGACCATCCTCTTCTACCCTGAAAGCTTTCAGCAGAGAGATCTTGTAAGTTATGGTTTTCTTACTTCTGTAAGAAACTTACAGAAACTTACTTAAGAAACTTATGTCTGTAAGACGTCTTACATAACTTACGTTTTGTAAGTTATGGTTTTCTTATGTCTAGCTGCTTTCAGAATTTTCTCTTTCATATTAACTTTAGTGAGTTTAATTATGATGTGCCTAGGGGATGTCTATTTTGGTTGAGTCATGCTGGGGTTCTGAAACTGTCTGTTATCTGAATTTCAGAGTCTCTTGGCATGTATGGAAAGTTCTCTTTCATAATTTCATGAAGAAAAGCCTCTGTGTTTTGTGAAGCAATTTCCTCGCCTTCAGGGATTCCTATAAGGCGAATATTTAGTTTTCTTTGAGTTATCCCAGAGGTCTCTGAGAGAATGATCCATTTTTGCTCTCCATTTCTCTTCATTTTTGAGTATTTGGGCATGTTCCCATGCTTTGTCTTCAATGTCAGAGATCCTTTCTTCTGCCTGCCCCACTCTGTTAGCAAGAGATTCTACCAAATTTTTTAGATCTTTGAGGGCTGCAAACTCTTGCCTCAAAGTGTCAAAATCTTTGGTCATTTTATCTTTGAAATCATTAAGTTCTTGAGACATCTTTTGAATAATTTCTCAAAATTATGATTGCCTCTTGTCCTCCATTCTGTTGATCTTGCTTGCTATCCACACTCTGAACTTGATTTCTGACATCTCAGCCATTTGCTTATGAATGGGATTTTGTGGTGTATGTATCATATCGTTCCTTGGGGAGTTCTACTCTGATTATTCATGTTGCCAGAGTTTTGCCACAGTTTCCGCCCCATGTTTATTTTTCACCGTTTGCTAGATGGGCAGATAAGGTGAAATTGGATTGGGAGTGCCTAGGGTTGTGGTTAACCAGCCCTTTGTCAAGGATCTGGGACTGGTGGCTGCAGCTTTTTCCCTGTGGCTTTACAAAAGACCTGTATAATATTACAGTCTGAGGCTGAGTAAACCTGCTTGATGTGGTAGGGTTAGGTGTCTCTGTCTTGTGTGTAGCTGGTTCTTCTCTGATCCTACTGGATCAGTGACTCTGGTAGAGTCTTATCTGTGGAGAGATACAAGCTATTAAGACAGCCCACCCCCTGTGGATGTCTATTGGAGGAGAAAAATGAATGCTTCCGGTTCCTACACAACCAAGGTATCAACTGAGGGGGCCGTGGGAAATTGGCCCAGGTTAGGAGTTCCAAACCAATAGACCTAGTCTGTATGAACTCTCAAGTGGGAGAGTTCAAAAGGTCTCTAGCAACTAGGAGGCAGAGGTGTACTAGTTTTTCAAATTTGGATCCCTCCAATGCTCTGTGCAGTCAAAAAGGCTCGCCTGGTAGCAGGGTTGGACCAGAGGTCTGAGTCTCTTTCTCCAGTTTGCTCCTCTTTTACGCCTAGTCACTGGTGGCCCAGCAGGACTCATGTCCTGCTCTCTACAGTGAGCTAGTATACTGGAGTTTGTGCTTGTCAGAGTCAATGAAAGGTCAATGGCTCCGCAGCCCAACCACTACCCTCTGCTGCCAACTGGTTCAGGGATCTGAGGCCTGCCCGCCTCAAGTATTCAGTAGGCAGTGGCTAGTGTTCCACTTGGTCTCAGTCTAATCCTGAGAGTAGCAGATCAGCAAATACTTTTCTCCCACAGTCACTGAGCCTTTGTCTCTGTCACTCTGCAGCACTGGTATCCCTATAAGAGTGAGTTCTGGTTTCCTCTGGGAGACCACAGAGTTGGGGAGATGTCTCTTCAAAATTAGACCCAGCTGGGCTCACTCTACTGCGGTTGGATCTTTGTGGGAAGTGACCCTGTGTAGCTCCCAGGGCCATGGCTGCAGGCACGTAGTTCTGACTGTTGGAGCAACTCCGGAGCGCAAGCACAGGGATTCAGCAGCAGGGCTGGGGAGCCTGCAGCAATTCTGGCAGTCCCTGGCACTAGGTGTCTTCAGCAAGGAGAGCACTCAGCTCAGGAGTCTGGTCAGGAGGGGGCATGGCACAGAGGCTGGGAGGGTGCGTGGAGGCTGGGAGCCCCACCAGCCCAGGGAGTGTTGGCTCTGGTAAGTCACAGGCAGGCCGGCAGCCTGGCCCTTCCTTCTTTTCTATCCTTCAGAATTCTGATTATACATATAGACCTCTTATAGCAGCCCTACAGATCACTAGTGATTTATAGACTTAAAAAGAGGAGCACAGGTACAGGGATCAGCAGCAGGGCTGGTGAGGCTGCAGCAATTCTGGCAATCCTTGGCGTCCCTTGTCTTCAGCAAGGAGAGCACTCTGCTCAGGAGTTTGGTCAGGCGGGGGGCTGGGGGGTTGCGGGGGTGGTATCACTGAGCTCAGGAGTCTGTTTGGGCGAGACTGGCACAGAGGCTGGGAGGGTGTGGTGAGGCGGGGGAACATTGTCCGGAGATTGCCAGTGGTTCTGGTAGTCTTAGGCTGGGTGGACGTGTGGGGGAGGGGGGACCGAACACGGGGAGCAAAAGCAGGTATTGCTGGCTCTGGCAGTCACAGGCGGGCTGGCAGGGGTGGGGGGCTGGGGGGGTGCAGCCCAAGGTGCCCAGGCTCTGGCAGTCATTGGCAGCCAACCAGGAGCCTGGAGCTTAGCCCGGAGAGCACTGGCTCTGGCAGTCAGAGACGGGCGTCTGGTCCAGGGAGCGCAACCTGGGCCGCCGGCCCTGGTGGTTCCAGGCAGGCCGGATGTGGGTATTGTAAACCCGGGCATGCCGTCTCTGGCAGTCCCAGGCAGGCCAGCCAGGCGCAGGGAGCTCAGCCCAGGGTGCACAGGTTCTGGTGGTCACAGGCAGGTGGCCTGTGAGTGGGGTGAGGGTGCGGCTCTGGCAGACTCAAGCAGGCCAGCTGTTTGCGGGGGCCAGGTGAGATGGGGGACCAGGTGTGGGGAGCACAGCCCAGGGACTGCTGGCTCCGGCAGTCACAGGCAGCCTTCAGCAGGGCGCTTGGTCTGGCAGGGGTGGGGGACTATGCTCTATAGCCTTCTCTCATAGTCTGTGTAGGCAAGGGGGGACTGGAAGTTCAGAATGGTAGTGAGAAGGTTCGTTCAAATTTTTTGCCTGGGAGAGAATGTTCCGAGTCTCTCAGCATTCCTCTAGGGAAATATACCCCACTTCCTATAGCTCTCACATGTAGGGTGAGGCAATAGGTCCCCAGTTCATGGCTCACCTGGAGAAAACCTGTGGAAATTGGCTTTCTTAGAGTCATAGCCTGCCTCAGCAGGGGTCACCTGCAGATTTCACTCTTCTCTCTCAGCTTGGCTCCCAGTCTTTAGCTTAATTGGGTATTTTCTGGACTTTATCCTTTCTTCTGGATGGGAGCTTCTGTTGGAGGCTGACTCCAGTCCGCCATCTTGCCCCTCCCTGTCACTGGTCTTACTAACAATAAAATCTTTAGTGTTGGAATGATTAGAAGAACAGAAACAAAAAATAGGATGTGGGAAACTAACAAGCAGGCAGCAAGTTCAAGGAATCCATTACTAGCTGGCTGAAGTGATGGATTATTGTAGTAACTGCTTGCCATTACTATTTGCTTACTCAAATTACTTAGGCGATGTGATGGTTAATTATCTTACAGGCTATTTGGAATCTTTGAAAATAAGTTTTTCCTAATTATCGGTATCCTTTTATTCTCTTTGTTATGTTAAAACCTGCTGTGCAAGGCTTAAGATGATTCCTCTGGGACATACCACAGTTCTTTACTTATCACAGTGAAAATGAATCTTGGAGTTATGTATTATATGTCTGTTGTATCAAGGCTTAGATACACGTAAGGGTATATGTTTGGGCATCTGTAGATGTACACACTAATTTTGGGTAGATCCAGGTATTCTGTTAGACAGGAATACTAAATCTCAAGACATTCACTTAATTTTAAACTTTTTAAACCTGATTAAATAGGTCTTCTGACATAAACTGAGAACAATGTTAATCCAAGATGAATTTTAATATTTTCCACTGTGAAGTCAACTATTTTTACTTTTTACTGTGTTTTGCCTATTTTACTTGTTAGTTATGGCAAATTATATGGCAGCATTTCCATTTGTCAAATTTCTAATTTGTTGAAAAGTTTAAAAGAATTTTTGAGCATGATAGTCATCTTATTTTGAGGTAAATCTGGAATTATGTTTCTATGCAAGACTTTTTTGTCAATTTCCTTACAATATTACTTATATTAATTTCATTGAATAAGTGGGAAGTGACACTGAATTTTTAAAATAATTTTTCTTTTGTTAGCTTTTTAGTTGGAGAAGGAGCCTACAGATGGGCAGTAGATCATGGAATACCCTCTTGCCCTCCTAACATCATGACTACAAGTGAGTAAGAATTTTTAAAAAATTAAGCTATATGAGTACATAGGCCTACAAGTATAGCATTACTCCTGTTATGACCCATATATAACAGATATTTAGGGAAGAAAGCTTATGTGTTGAAATATTTACAGTTAAAAGGTATGTAGGAAGTTATTTGATTTTAAGTGGCCTTTATATTCCTAAGGTCTACTTGTTGCTTTCTCATGCTTTCATATAAGTATATACTTTTATATAAGTATTGCTGAGAGTGCCTTTAGGTTATTTAAAGTAATTACTACTAATAAAATCACAATACCACCCTCCAAAGAGAGAAAAAGAGAGAGAGAAAAGAAAAATAAGTCAGCATTTAACTGTTCTTGAGCTGATGTCAGAGTAAGGGAAAGAAAAATAAAGGTGTGACTAGGTAAAAGTTAAAACAGAAAAATATTTGTCACTAATATAACAAGGGGACCTGTGTCTTTCATCTATGAAGAAGTTTAATTAAACTTAACTAAAAACAGAAATACAAATAATAGCCCAATAGAAAAATGGTGAAAAGTCCTAAGTAGATAACATAACTAAAAAATTCAAATTAGTACATGTTAAATTTGTTCTGTATTATTTTTTGAAAGAGTTAAAAAATATAATTCCTGGTAAGTGTTTGGTGATAGGAGCATAACACATTATAGTGAAAATGTAAATTGGCAGAGATTTTGAGGGACAGCTAAGTAGTATAGATAAAAGGCTTTAGGAACTACTCATTGGAGATATAAACAAAGATTTATGTGGAAGGGTACTCAGTATTATTAAGAATATAAAAAAATTTGAAAAAGTCTTATGCTCAATACAGAGGAATATGAGTAAATAAATGATTATGTAATCTTATAATGAAATGTTATGAAGTAACTAGAAATTAAGACTTGTGTCTGATAATTAAATGTAATGACTAAAAAAAGAAGAATGAACTTCTAAAATATGTACATGTATGTTTATATATGTCTGTTTTTAAAAAGAAATGGTAGCTACATATTTGCAGAAATGAGAAAGATGTTAAAAACATAACTGATCAAGTTAAATTTTTATTTTTACCAATGTAATTTGGGAATATAATTTAAATTATCAAATGAAAAACTGAAGACACATTAATGCTGAGGAAACCAAGTTGTATAAAAAGGACATGGTTATACATGTATTTCATAGAAAGTATACAAGTTCAGCTCTTAATAATATATTCAATATGAATATTCATGTAGCTGAAACTTGTAATAGGAAGGCTGGAGGGAAGAGAAATGCATGTGTGGCAGTGTGGCAGGAGTATGAGAGTTCTAAATTGCCTTTAGTGCCCATCCTAATTCTGCCTTACAGTTTTTCCAATGGAGCTTGTCTTAGACTATCTGTGAAACAAATCAGATCACCTGCCAGTTCCATTTTTTTCTCTTGGAGATATGCCACCTGGTGCCTTCCATTGTAGACTGCTTATTGTAGACATACTTGGCCTGCTGTGTAACTAACTGTCATCTTGGACTTCACTTCTCTTTACCTTGAGATTATTTTTGCTTCTCTTCAGTATCAGATTTTCTGTGTCCTTGATCTCATGTGTTTTTCTTTCTTGTTTTAGTTTGTATTTGGTACGTGTGAGACTGGAAATCATTTTCTCTTAGGTTTTTTTTTTTAGAGACAGAGTCTCACTTTGGAGCCACCCTCTCCATGGCGGCACAGCTCACAGCAACCTCCAACTTTTGGGCTTAGGCGATTCTCTTGCCTCTGCCTCAGCCTCCCCAGTAGCTGGGACTACAGGCACCTGCCAGAGCGCTCAGCTGTTTTTTGTTGCAGTTGGTCAGAGCCCGGTTTCACCCTGCCACCCTTGGTCTATGGGGCCAGCACCCTACTCACTGAGCCACAGGTGCCACACATTATCTTATCATCTGGTTTTCAGTCTTGCTATTATGTAAGACTCCTAGTTTTTGTAGTATATTTTTTCCCCTTTGGAAGGAAGCTCTTAATTCCCATGTTTGGATTATCTTTCAGTGAAGCATCTTTTTTTTTTTTGAGACAGAGCCTCAAGCTATCCCCCTGGGTAGAGTGCCGTGGCATTACAGCTCACAGCAACCTCCAACTCCTGGGCTCAAGCGAGTCTCTTGCCTCCGCCTCCCAAGTAGCTGGGACCACAGGCGC